>JAWLRI010000013.1:59478-73465 GCA_034781795.1 Crypturellus tataupa | reverse complement strand
GGGGGGCTCGCGCTGCGCGGGCGCCCGCCGCCCGCCGGGGTGCTGCCGGGGAGGGCCCGGCCGCTCGCGGGCCGCGTTGCCGGGAGGGTCTTCGCAGGAAAGAGCAGCGTCTCTGTCACCCAGTGCTGTAGCCGGCAAGGCCCTCTGCGTCCCACGGTACTGTCGGAGAGCCCCTGCACTGGGAACTCCCTTGCGCAAGACAATATCCAGATGCAGAGTGCAGGCATTAAACTGCAAACTGAGCTCCTTGGGAAACAGCAGCCTCACTCGCTCACTGGGCTGCTCCAGGAGGTGCAATAGCATCCTGCCTTGTCGTGGAGCCTGCTTTGGGTCGAGTTGGTCTGAGTAAGCTCAGAGAACACAAGCATGGCCTGGGAGAGGTGGCACATGCAGAGCGCCCTGCCGTGCCTTCTTCGCGTGCAGGCAGACTGAAGAGCTGAGCCGTCTTGAGCTCGTTTCTGTGCATTACTCGTCTAGTTGTACAGTCTCAAGTTAGAATTAGACTGCTGCCTGTGCCCGCATCTCAGGATAAAGATAATTTGGTCAAAACCTTGCTCAAGGAGTGATGGAGTCCTTGGCTATTTCCAGGGACATGCAATGTGCCCTAACAATACTGTTGTGGATTCCGTCCAGTTCATGACTGATAAATCATCAGTGTAATGCATCAGGGCATTACATGAATGATAAAATCCAGAGAAGAAAATTCTAAGAGTTGATCCTCACCTCTGAAAATACCTATGATGGAATGGTGCATGTGACAGAATGCCAGCATTAAGCCATTGAACACAAAGCTAGGAGCTAAGCGTCTCTCTCTCTCTCTCTCTCTCTCTCTCGCTATGCTCAGGCTGGCCTTCCATCTTTAGAGCCTTATGCCAACCTTCCTTTGGCCTCTGTGTTAAACAAGAGCTTACCTGGGGTCACTTCATGGCCTTAGGAGCCCACCGCAGACAGGGCTGGGTGCCCACCCGCCTCTGTTACTCCTTATAGAATGGCCATTCCAGTTTGTTGTCTTTTCAGCATGATGAGGTACTACACAAAAGACTTCTTTCCCAACAGAAGCAGTTCAGGTTATTTTAATCTCATGAGCAATAGAATCCATCAGGGTGTGCATTTGTGCTCTCATCTCCACCCTGAGTTGTTAGAGGCCTCTGCATTGTCACGTGCCTATCAGCACACCAGAGTTATGCAGATTCTGCATCATAATAGCCCAGCGCCAATTCAAATTGCCCAAGCTCTAAGTACAGGGGTGTGCAACCAGGATGCAGGAAACCTTTTCTTAAATAACTTGTCAACATGATAGATGATACCTGAAGTTGCCAAGTACAGCTTAATAGGGTTGGAGTCTTGGGTTTCCTCTGGTTCTTGCACAACCACCATGGGAAGGATGGCAAGGCAGTGAGTAACGTCACGAGGGTCTGTTCGCTGTTCACTACTGTCTTCCTGGCAGCTTGCTCTGCAGCGGTTGAAGTGCTGCATGGCCTGGACTGAGGCAGTCTTCAGTGTGGACTTCTCTGAAGCTGATAATTTCCTTGTCAGCTGAGCGCCCAAAGGCTGCTGAGCATGTAGGATTGGCGTGTGCTGCCGCTGCCTCCCAGCAGGCATTCAGTCCTGAGGTTGCTGTGAGCATAAAAATACTAACAAAGGTAAAAAAATACTTTGAAGTGGTTTGGTGGACCAGATACCATTCTTGGGGCTGCAGGCTTGATCCAGAGTTCTTGCGCATGGGGACTCTCAGGTGTTTTAGTACACAACGGTTAGCACCCTTGAATAGTTTATGGAGGGTGGGGTCAAGGGGAATCTTTGTTTTTACTTATTTATTAGCTTTTTCCTCCTGGCATTTCAAGGCAGTATATTCAATAGCTGCTTAGGGTTTTTTTTTCTCCTGATGTATCCAGAAAAGCGTAGTATTTAGCATTGTACTTCATTTCACATGGCTAACAGTTGGCTTTAGAAGTGGCTTTAAGATGCTAACAATTTATGGCTGACAACCTTAATCTTCAGCAAGAAGCTGCAAAATTTAAGCAGAGAAGCTTTTCTTCCTCTGAATCACTTTGTAAGTAAATGAATAGAATTAATGACTCCCATGCTTCAGTGACCTGCCACTTAAAATCTGGAATGCCTGACACCTTCTTCAAAATCAACCACAACTGGGAATCAAGGTGCACACCAATATATAAATAATACAGCAACAGTCTATGAGCAATCATAGGTGTGGCTTCCATGTGTGATTCAGGAAAAAAAATAATAATGAGCTGTGTGTATGAAAATAGGCATTTGGGTGGGGATTATGCAAGCCCTGAATGACAATGCAGGATGGGTGGTGGTAACGTGTCTTTCGGTTTATACAAATGCTAATCACAAACTCAGCAGCCAGAGATCTCTGCAGTTGTGTTAAACAAATATTAATAAGTATAATTAAACCACATATGCTAGATCTTTCAGTGCTAAGGAACTATGAGCAACTGAAACTTACTATATGTTTTCTGTTAATACAACTTTGAAAAACAAGTTGCATTAATCTATTTTTTTTTTTAAAGAAGAAAAGAGAAAAAAAGGCTCTCAGCAGGGACACACAACATAAACTCAATGGCTTAGTTAACTAATAGATAAAATAATGCATCTTGTTACTTCTGTGTCAGATTTTGTCCTTGAAAGTAATCTAGGGAGCATGTGTTCAACAGATACAGCTTGTAATACTGTTAAAAGTGATCATAGGGGCCACTGTTTCTAATGAGGGTTTTGAAGGGTGGGAATTCCACGATGACTCAATCGATCATCATCTTAACCCTGAATTCCTGGCAGTGCAATCTCAGTGAGTTTAGTTTCAGTACAGCAGGGATTGTGCCTAGTGCAGTGTGGGAATGAATGGGAAACTAATAGTAACACATAGAGAGGATCAGTAATTTTAAACTGATGCAGAATTTAATTAAATTGTCAATCAGCATGTCCCTAAATCAGGTTTACTTTCTGTTTTGATTTTGCTTTATGATGCAAGAGAAACTGATGATCAAGATTTTTTAAATGTCCTCCCATCAGAGCTGTGTGTTATTCTTTGGATATTCCCAAACAAAATCTGTTTAAGAGCAGATTAACATGGTGAAGAAGTTAAATGAGAGTTTGTTTGTTTTATTTTATTTTACTTTTTACCCAACTCAGCAGGTACTAATGCAGTCTCTACCTTTCAGGAAGAGGCATGTTGAGGAAAGTCATTATTTTCATCCCCACATTCTTTCCCAAGTTATTAGCTAGACTCAACTCATCTCACCTGATTTGCTGGCCTGCAACCTACAAGGCGCTGGGGTGTATTTATAATATCTAATCTCTAATGTAGCACTGACAAACATGGACCTGCTCATAGTGCAGGTGTGCCAGGAGCTATCACTGGTTTCTGGGCGAAAGCTTCTGTGTGCGGTTCCCTTGGTCTCCAGGCTAGGACAAGAGGTGCTCTGCCCCCTTCACCCCGCTGCCAGCCTCATCTCACAGATACAGCTCGGTGAGCAGGGCCTCAGCGTAGGGCTTGCTCTCCAGACATCCCGCTGCGCTGCCACCCGCCGTGCTCCCGGCCACACAGCTCCCTTGGCCCTGGCAGAGCTGCTTCCCGGGCCCTGCAGGCCACTGCCTTGGGTGGCCCCAGCAGCTCTGCAAGGGCAGGTGAGGTGCCAGCAGACGGCTCCCTTCTCCCTGCAGGAAGCGGCACTTCCTACACGTTCTCCGTCTGAACCCAAACTTCTGGACTATTCACACTCCAGCTTATCAAGTCAAAACTCCTTTGAAGTCTGATTATTTCAGCCAAATCTATTTGGCAAGGGGCTGCCTCCTGAGAGTCAGCTCTCAGGCCCTGCCCAGGTGAGCCCAAGCTCTAAATATTCAAACCTGTGATCAGACTGTTGCGAGAGCGTGTTGTGTCCTGACAAGTCTTATCACATGTCAGGGGATGAGCAGAGAAACATCTTCTGGCCAGAACTTGCAAAGCTGCCCCCACAACTCTAGAGCTTAATTACTCACTTGAAAAACTGAAGACAGTTTTTGCATCACCTAAACTTCATCCCCCAGAGCACAGGAATCCCCCATTGCCTGGCAATATGCAAGAGAGGCTTTCACTTCTCTTTGCCAGTGCTTGCCCCGCTCCCTCTTGTGTCACCAAGTAAAAACCATTCTGCTGGGGTCTTCAGGGAAACCTTGAACCTTGTTACTTGTGTGTGCTGGTTTCAGGGCAAATGGCAAAGAACATGCAATAAGTTATCTAACATGCTACTGGTGACTCTAGAAATGACAAAGGTTGTTATTCCTAATGGACCACATAAGTTACAGGACACTTTATTGCCAGTATAAAACTATATGCCCCAAAATACCAAATACTTTAGTAAAGAGGAATTAAAATTAGATCTGTTCAACATGAATGATAAAACATATACATTCCATGTAGTTTTAATTACATGGAAACTGAATTCCACATTTGTTTCACACTTAATATTTTTCACTTTAAATTTCCCAGTAAATGCAAATACATAATTGTATACATTACCCAATAAAGCAAAAAGACCCAAACAAAACGAAATTGTAACATAAATAGTATACTTTAACTTTATTAAACTCAAGACATGACAATATTCAAAATACAAAGTGAATTACTTTTAATCAATACTGTACACAATGCAGAAATCAGTGCATTTCTAGAGCATGTATTTCACCTTCATTTAGTTTGTACTAACACAAATAAAAATTAAGCTTTAAAATAGCTCAAACATCTCATTCAGCAGTTTAAACTGTAAACAGTTTGTTTATATATGTTAGGAGGAACATATTTAACTTTTGTACCCCCATTAACGAGCACTTTTTCTCTTGTGCTTATCTATAAGAGGATAAAAGTAATCAAAATGAGCATGAGACACTCCTAATGCACAAATCTGGCACCTCAGTGAGTTTTAGTGGATCACTGAGGCAGAATGAGAAGAACTTTTAAAAAAAAAAGGCAACAATAAAAAATAATAATAATAATAATAAAAAAAATAGGAAGCAGCAGCATCTGAAGCAGATGGGACTGACACTGTTCACAAATGGAATCATGTTTTTTCATACCTTCCTCCTCCCCTAAAATACTGAAAAGAAACCAAAACACAAGACCAGCTTGTGTTGTGTTTCTGATTTGATACAGTCAGAATTTCAGACACTAGATGAGTAAATAGTTGTTATGGCCTGTTTACTAGCAACTATACAGCTGCTTATACCCTCTGCCACTTTTAGGACACATTCACCCCTTTCTAGAACCCATCAGCAAAAGAGTAGCAGAGGCTTATCAGGAACGGTTCCAAAGCTCTCCTAAGAGAAATGGCAAAATGAGGCAAGTGTCTCTAATGATTGAAAAAATCCACAAAGCCTAAATTTGTTTTAAGCTACTTCACCTAAAAAAAAAAAAAAAAAAATCTACTACTATCAAATTGAAGTGTCAGACTAATTGGTCTAAATGCTTTTCCACTATGTTTGTCAAGTCTCAAAGTGGGTATTTGATTTGGAAGTTCCCTTCTAACCAGGTTGGCATATCCTAGGAAAGAGCAGTTCTCAGCAGTGTTACCATCCGTAAGAAATTTCAGAAATGCCTGATATGAAAACTGTACTGCAATATCTGCTCCATCAGTTTTACCTGTGACTCATAAGCAAAGTTAGGTTTTCTTTCATTTTTTTTCTTTGATAATATAACTACCAAGTTTGTTAACCTAGTGTAACATATAACTGGCCAACTTGGACTACTACCCGTTGATATGTTTCTATGAAATCTCTGTAGGTTTTCAATTTTACAGACCAAGGCAAGAAAACCAGTCTTCAGAAACATATCAGAGATATGCAGCATAATAGGATTTTACCATCCGCTTTCCAGTTCCCAGAGGACAAACTGGTCCTACTTCATGAATTGAGAACCTCAGGAACATTGCAATGTGGTAAAGTTCAGCTCTATTCAGAACAATTGAGCTCAGATGTGCTCCCAGAGGCTATGGAGAAACTACGTAAGACAGATGTTTCCGTTTCAGATGACCAGCTATGTCCATTCTAGTTTTTGAGTCCAATTTTGTTGGGGTTGATGTGGCTGTGCCTTCACCAGACCAGGACTGTATCTCTGAATTAGAGCTAGTTTCTTCTGCTTCTCTGAAGAACTTCTCATACTTGTCCAGATATGGAGGCCTTTCAGGCAGCAGATAGTAGTGTGTTGAACTGGCCTTCTTGCCATTTTCAATAATGGGAAGAATACAAGGGATCTTGTTGGCAGATCCTTCGCTATTTTGCCTCTGTAGAGCTTTGCTGCTGACATATTTAGGATCAGGTGCAAAACTCTGGGTGGGGGGCATAATCCCATTGAGGTATGAGGGCAGACTTTTAGGACTTGGTGTCCGGGAATTGCTGCGGGAGAAAGGTTCCCTTGGCGGCACTTTGGGAGGCCTGTCTTCATCACTGTATGCGCTAGAAGCAACCTCTGCTGACCACCTTCTGTAATCTGGTTTGAGAGCCCTTGGAGGTATGGGAACCCGTGGTGGAATCTCTGGTTTGTCTTCATCTGAATTTGGAGAAGACCTGTTTAAGTGTCCAGATAGTCTCACTACTGGTTTACTGAGTGATCCAGCAGGTCCCGAATGGGATCTTCGCAACCGTCGATGCAGCTGTTGTGGAGGAGGATAAATACCAGATATGTATCCATTTAGACTTTGTGCAGGGTTGGTGCCTTCTGGTTTGGGTCCTGCTGGAGCATCAAAATATGCATAATTGATTTGTCCACAACCTCTAAAGCTCCGCCTGCCTGCGGCATTGGTTTTAAAAGGAGGAAGTTCATAATGTTCTAACAAAAAGTCAGTGTCTGAGCTGGTCAGGAATTCCACTTCTTTATCAACCTCATCAAAAGAAGGATCCTCAGAAATAGGCAGTGGGGGTAATGGCCTGGAGCTGCGGTCATTGGAAGATGCAGACAGAAAATGAATTGGCCCATGTTTTATTGACATGTGAGGTGTTTCCTCAGAAACATGGCCCATAGTTAATGACAGTTTACTAACGCCATGAACAAGATGGTCTTCATATCTTGAAACTGACTGTTCAATTTGGGGACTTACAGGAGCTGGACAGGATTTCTGAGATGGAGCTTGGATGCAACTTTCAGCAAAGCTGTGGTCATTCATGGAAACATGCTCTGAAGAGTGCCCTAAAAAGGTAAGAAAGTCACTGCTAAGCAACGTTCCATCACATGACTTTGCCACTACGTAGTTAACAATTTTAACAATTCTTCTAATGCAACAATAAATAATGTCTGCTTAATGATTTCAGAAGCAAAGGTTAGCTGCGAGACTCAACACAGCTGTAACAGGCATGTGCTTAGTTAGGAGAGCAGATGATTATGTTATCATTTTAGGACGGTTCTTCAGTTAAATGGTGTAGTTTGAGACCTTATACATAAGCGATAGAACAGAGCTGCAGTTACATGGATTCTACTGGACTATGACCAAAGAGTTATTTTCCTAATACCGGACTATGACCAAAGAGTTATTTTTCTAAAGGGCTTTTTGTCATGAGTATAAAGCAACTCAGAGGCTTGTAAATACAAAGAAAATTTGTTCTTGATTACGTATCTGAAACAATCTTCATGTTTTTAAAAGTGGTATTTTCTTGAAAAGAAATGTTTGCATTCTGTCACCAGAGGGCAGCCTTATATCCAAAATGAGACAGTGTCTTAGTGAAGACTTTGAGGAGTCTTTCTTCCTAGACAAGCATTAGAGCTTTATGTTTTAAAATCTTCATTATACTTACCACTGGATGGTAAATGTTGCTCTGCTGATGGATTCAAATTATATGCCACAGCTATAGGGTCCACATTAAAGAAAGTACTAAAAATAAAACAAACAAAAACCTGTAAATGAACCATAGATTACTACTGATAACAGTATTAACCCTCATCTTACACTTGAAAATGCAACAGATAAGTTTAGTCTCCACTTACTTTTCAAATCCATTGTTGCTACCCCAACAGGTTTTCAGACTCCCCATGCCTTGGTTAGTGTGAATAAATCCAGTTTTTAATGGGACTCTCATCTCTTGTGCCGCAACTCCTGCAGTTGACATTGTGTATTGCTCTAGCGGTGATTTCTCCCAACTTTAGAAATTCAGTCCTGACAGGCTTCCTGCAGCTTGCCTTCCCTTCAAAAAAAAGAAGGGCATAAATATCAAAAATGCAAACACGCAAACATTTAAAATTTCAACAGTTCAAGGAAGGAACTAAATAACTCTATACTGACACTTGACAATAGCAAAATTTTAACAAATTTGCTCTGTCACTGATTATAAAACAAACATAAGTTTAAATATGTTGTTTTACAGGGTATAGTATGTTCTATAACTCTAGTGATACACTGGAACTGACAAATTCAATTCTTGGGCATAAACTGCCAATTATTCAGGCAAATTGGTTTGCCAGCGCAAACTGTCTTTAATGTATTTAATTCTGTAGTAGACAGTAGACAAGTCTTTTTTGCCAATGAGTTTATGATATGCAGTGCTGCCAGCATAAAATAGCCTAATATATATTTTTTAAGGTACCTAAGGTACCAATAGGCTAAAAATCTCTGTTCTTGAAAGAACATCTGTAATAAACAAAAATACTGACTGCTTTGATCAGAAGTAAAATTGTTCTCCGTAATCCTTTTATGTAAAGCAGTCACTATTATTAATAAGCTTAAGCATAAAGATAATTAAAAACATCCTCAAATTTTCTAGCTATCTACTTCAAGCAAATCTACCAGAAAAAAGCTAGAAAGCTAGCATCTTGAAATGCTTTTAAATTGTCTCTATTGAGATGTTTTATGAACGTGCAAACAATCTCATCCACTTACTCTAGGAATGTGCTGACAACTGCTTTAAATTCAACAAGCAATCATAGTTTAAGGAAAAAGTTGATTCACAGAAGCTTTTGGGGCAATTCAGAATACATTATTTCAGAAAAAAACTGTGTAAAAGCAATCAACATTCTGCTGCTAAGCAAGTATTTTCTTTGGGTCTGTGCTTCAACTATTTACACAAATACCCTCAATTCAGCAGGTACAATATGGTGTTATTTGGCAGTTCCTCCAGTTAATTAGTATCTTCCTTGAGAATCAAGAATATGACCAGTTTCTAATGCAAAATTTCCTCTAAAGAAAAATTTCACCTAAAGAAAGGGTAAATAACTGGACATGAGTTCAGTCAACAAACTATACACCTCAAGAATCCCCCTTGGCAGTGTGGTACTGCCTTGTACAGAAACAAGTAATAGCTTATGTTTAACATAATTCTGTTCAAAACCAAAAGAATTAGCTAATTCTTCTATGTAGAATATATCTAATCCTGAAACCTAACAGTAACATTTACCTTTTATAAGCAAACAAATGTTTAATCAAGAACTTCTCTGCTCTTCCAATGTTGAATTTGCTCCAGTATTGATTTTCTGAACAAATAACACCTGCAAAACAGCTTCTGACTCTACCTATGTCTATCCCTTACAAAACCTAATGCCTTTCTCTTTAGGAGTATTAGCATGGCTCGAAATGAACAAGATTCAGCCTAGCATTCTTGCAGTACAGCAAGTCCTCTGAAATCTTTTAGCAGAGTATTTATTTTCTTTTAAGACAATCTTAAACGCGCCTAAACCAGATATTTTCATCACACAGTCAGACTCTTCCCAGTAATAGGAATTAGACTTTCAAAGTAAAATTAAATAAAAGGCACTAGTATAATAGTAGTACCAATTCTAAAATATGTTTGGACTATGTTAAAATAATTACCAATAAAATTGGTGCCAATCATACGAGTTAACACTCTGTAGAGTGGTGATGTTTGTGCCTCGCAGATCCCTGTATGTCCCCAGACTATTGGTAATGAATCTGCGGAAGAAATGCTGAATTACTTGGTAACTGCACTTGGTGATTTTGAAAGGGTCTACACTTCCATTTCAATTTTTTTTTTAGTTATATGCAAGTTAGAAGTTGCAAAACACTGATACAGAACACTGATTAGTTAGCAAATGGTAGTGCTCCATCTCACCTATATACAAGATGCGACAAGACCGTAAGGGAGAGCAGCATTGATTATGATATAAAAAACAGGACAGGAAGAGGGGTGGCACTGCTGGCAGTTGAGAGCACATCATGCGCTTGCTGTGAAAAACATACAACCCTTGCAGGGTTTGTTAACAGACCCAACCTCCATCAGTTCTCCCGTCAAAACCACTGTAGCAATTACTGCGTCAGCTTCCTGAACGCTGTCTAAATTCCAGCTTTCAGAGTGACAGTTGCACAATGGTCTCTCTGAAATCTCTCTGGACTGCTAGGCTTGATTTCTGAAAGGCACCTAAATATTTACAAATTCTAGGAAAATATAATTTTAACCTGTCTCAATCAACTCTTTAATTCTAAAGATAAAATAAAGACAAACTTTATAGCCATAAAACTTGCTTGCTTCTAGCAATGATCCTTTTGTGAAGTCACAGACAGTGATTTGTCTTGCTCTTTCAATGGGGACTTGTGAACAGACTGAATGATGAAACCGATCTCCATGCTAGAAGCTCAAAGTGTGAAGAGAGGACACGAGCTCCACACTGAACTGCATGTGTTCCTTCACTGAGTCACCTGGTGACTTTTTCAGTCTTAAGCCCAGAGAGTTGGTGTTTATATTTGAAAATATGCACACACTTCTTTGAACAAAGGAAAAATAAGTGGGAGCCACAAGCTATGTAACTGAGGAGTATGAAGTCTGAATTTTATACAGTTGTCTTTAAGCTGAGCATTATTTATATATTTTGGGATGCTGCTGTTCTCTATTAACCAGTAATAAAAGAGCAATTTACGTTAAGTCTATCCATGAGAATATAAACCCAACAGTTTCCATCTTAACCGTTGGTCTAAATGGGCCTCTTTCATGACGTAAGGATCTAAATTTATACATCTGCTATAAAATATGGACACCAGGTAATAAGGTGGCTGTGTTGAATCTCTCATGCTGTTTTGCTGCTGACTTGCAGAAGTTACTTCCAATGGGTTCCCCAGCTGCCCTGCCTGTCTGGCCTGCTTATGCACAGATCATGGCACCTGGAAGCACTAGGAATGCTTCTTAAGGATGTTACAGTTTCAGTATTATTCAAAAGAATCTGCGTCGAAACAAAATAAAACTATAGCTACTAATTACTATAGTTATTAAGCTTAATGCCAAGGCAATTCAAAGGCTTGAGGGTGCATTGGAAAGCTATCGAAGCTCTCTGCTGTAGAGGAACGTAACGCTGCAGAGGTGAGAATTTTTTCAACATTCATGGCTGCCTTATATTAACAAATATATTACTTTAATTATTTCAAATAGAGGATGATTTTTAGATGGCCAAACATACCTTCAAACCTGATTATATCATTAAAAACTGATATTTATTTCCTTTTAAGAAAATTTTGAATTTTTTTATATGAAACATCCCAAATACACAGCTTTCATACTGAATTATAATTAAATGCATGTGTTACAGCAACAGTAGTCCCCTGTGTAGAAACTAAGAGGCATCTGCATCTTAGCTCACTGTCATCACAGATAAACTGGTTAATCTGCATTGTTCCTTTTTCCTGGACATTATTAAGTATGTGAGGCAAATCAGTTCCATTAATATAGGAGATTTCTCTGGTATGCACAACAGACCAAATCATTATCTTAGAATGTTTCACTTAATGTATGCAATTTCCTGTAAAGATTTTTTTGAAAGCCTGCTTAAATTTTGAACATGTTTTATAAAGGCAGCACTCTTCACATGGCAGGTGATACACTGCATTTAAGAAATTAGAGGAGGGGGGGAAGAAAATGGGGGAACAAATTAAGACCTACCTACCACTCTTGTGATAAACTGTGGCTACCTTAAATCCACAAATTATTTTTGCTCACCTTGCCAGCACATATCTTTAACAAATCTCAGAAACAATTCAAAGGAGGAGGGGCACATTTTTGTCCTACAAGTCATCCACCTCGGCTAGCTGTTCCTTATTTGACAACGTGATGTCATTTCCTCCTTTTCCTTTTTTTTTTTTTTTTTTTTAAGGGATGACTTTATGTTTAATTTATGTAGCAGGGAAAGAGTCACCATGTTTCAAAGTTAAGCATTTCAGACTTGTAACTGCATTTTAAAAAGCTGAAACAATCTTGGCATACCTTCTGGAACTCAAAATGCTCTTCCCTCCTCTTCCTCCCTTCTTGTTTTTGTGAAGATCAATAGTTCCCTTAAGTTGGCTTAAATCTGTTATTTTTATACGGAATCAGATAATATTTACTAAGCACCACAGTTCCATGGAACAATACACTATTGTTCAGAGTCACAAGCTAAAGCACATTCAGATGTGGGTCCCAGAATATATATATTTTTTTCCATTATAGCAGTAATTCGTTAGGTACAAGAAACACTCTTATAGCTTTGAGAGATCTGTTTATAAACATACTGCCAGCCAGAAATGAACTGGACTCTGATGCAGAAAATGGAGAATAATCACTTAGTGCAGACAAGAACAAAAAAAATACTCAAATTATAAGAGACTATAGATACACCCCAAAAGATGATCAGCAGGAGTTAAAGAGCCAAATCAACTGAACAGGAAGCAAACAGTTTATCAAGATTATAGGATAAGTATTTAGGAAGATGATGAAAGAGCTGCAGTTCACCAAAGTGTTAAGCTTGGTTAAAATCTAGGTTACAATTTTCAAGGACCTGCATAGCACCTGGGAGGGACCTGCAACTTGCCAGCAGAAAACTAATAATTAAATAGCAAGACAATTGCTTTGCCTCTGCTTGTCAAATTTCAGAGGCATATTTAAGGCATGGTACTTCACCCTCCTGAACATTTTCATGTCAATATAGCCAGCTTACATTTGGGAAATACAAATGCCTTTATAGCTGACTCAGTCATAACCACAACGTTAGACTTATCGTAAGTCTAAGATTTAATTTGTTTTCCAGTATAGAGAAGTGCAACCCTTTTCCTCTAAAATAATTCCTGAACATGTGCCCACAGAAAGGCAGTAACCAGTTCTTCAAAAGTCTTACCAGAAACTCATCCAGGAATGAGTTTTCTTTTTAAACATTTGTCAGATAAATACAGCTAAATTGCTAAGAAGAGAAAATTAGGTTTGTGCACAAAGTGGTGAAGATAAATAGAGCAGTTTGGTTTCCTCTTTTAAATATTTACTAGCTTATAAATGCAGATTTCTGTCTGGGAATATTCGAGTGGCCCAGGAGCTAAAGATGTAAGAGTGTATATGATACATTTTAAGCATTACCAACAGAATGTTTTGATCCACTAAAAAAATTACCACTCTCAAGAGTTTAAACTTTAGTAGGTGAGGGCTGGAAGCTGGCAGAGAGGAGCTTTCAGCATTAGGATGCATTATCACTTGCCAAGCTGATCAGAGAGAGCTTGGCCCCCAGAGCCTTCAGCATTCACTGTGTGGATATATAAGTGCTTTTATTTTTATGTATATATATATCTATACCTACTCTTTTGTCTCTAGATGAAACAGAACGAATGACAGTTTGTCACTGCAATGACAGGGTAGGAGGTCGTTGGTTTGTGGACTAGGAGCGCTGAGACCATCCACACTGCGCGTGGCAGCTTGCATTGCGTAACCAGCACAGAGCACGTTCACAGAAAGCATAAATGCTTAAGAGCTGCACTGTAAATATTTTTAGGGTACAGTGATGTCTCCAGCTTTAAATGTGATATACTGGATACTTTAAGGAGAGGGAAGGAAAAAAAAAAAAAAGCCGGTACTGGCGATGAAGTCGTGAAGAGATGTTTATTCTAAATTAAGACATGCTAAACTGGCGTGCCGAGCACAGCACGAACGCACCATGCGGTCTGTTTACTGCACGGCTGGCCGGGAGCTGCTCGCAGGAGGCGCTGGTGCCGCTCCGCGCCGGGGCAGCGCGGGGCGCGGCGGCTCCCGCGGGGCCGCGCCGGGA
>JAWLRI010000013.1:19626-54172 GCA_034781795.1 Crypturellus tataupa | reverse complement strand
GGCCGGCCTCTTTTCACTGGTGGTCACTGACAGAACAAGAGGAAATGGCCACAAACTGAAGCATAAAAAGTTCCACAAGAATTTAAGGAAAAATTTTGACAGTGAGGGTGCCAGAGCACTGGAACAGGCTGCCCAGAGAGCTTGTGGAGTCTCCTTCTCTGGAGATCAAGACCCGCTTGGATGTGGTCCTGTGCCATGTGACCTAGGTGGCCCTGCATGTGCAGGGGGCTTGGATTAGATGACCTCTGGAGGTCCCTTCCAACCTTAGGCATTCTATGATTCTATGGAGTCGGTTCAGAAGGCAACAGCATTAGGAGAAAACAAAATTGTTCAAGTGTCAGGGTTCACTGTGGCTGTAAATGAGGAATATATGCTTACTTCACTGGTCAGATTTGTATGAATGCAGCTACATGAGGCAGGTATAGGGCAGAATGAGTGTGTTGCATTTCCAGTCTAGCCAGAAGACACACATAAGGGAGGAAACTCATGGGTCAGTAAAGGAGGGCTAAATTAGAGGTTAGTGTATGCGAGTGTCTAGACAGCAAATACAGACATACTGCAAAAGTCAGTGTGTCCGGGAGTGGAGAGTCAAGATTAAAAAGCCGTTTCAAAGGCATGCTGCCTTCATGGGCTAATCATGTGCTCAGACTTTTTTTGGCACATAAGCATAAGCTGGGTGAGGGAAGAGATCAAAAAAGGGCACAAAGATTGACACAGATTCTGCAACAGCCTAAACCAGAATGGAACTTGATAAATTAAAAATAGTTTCTTGTTCACACTTGTGTTTTACAGAAATGGCCACAGCCACATCTATTTTTTCCATCTGTGCTATAGTATTTGAATGTTTCACAGGAATGTTACTGCTCATAGAGATGTTTTGTATAGTGCTCCCAGGCAGAGTTCATTCTTGATTTCAGGCAGGTAAGCTGGTCACCAGATTGCCTAGCTTTGTGACTGTAATGCCCTAGGGCAATACTGTTCTCCCTGGGATTTGCTTAGTCTGCATTAGACTAGCCCAAACAGAAGATATTTTTAGGGCAGTGTTGAGACTTTCCAGTGAAGGATGTTAGAAAGACTAGTAGAAACAGAGGAGCTGACTCAAGTCCTTGTTTAACTGTCTTGCTGCTTCTCATTTGCTCCTTTATAAAACAAGAGGGCTTGCTGTCAGCTTAGCAGTTCAGTATGTGTTTTTATGCCCTCTAACCATAGGGTTTCACAGAAGTGTGGTATTTTGCTTAATGGCATTCTGGGGGAAGTTCCTGGAGTCTACCCACCTGCACTGTCAGGGTCTGTATCATAGCTGAAGTTGCTTTTTTGTCCTTTCAAAACACATGTATTGTGCTGCCTTGTTCTGTCATCTTTGTTTTACAGTTCTACTTCATTTTTTTTTTTCCCAGTGGATGTTTTCTGCCATGATGATCTCACTGCATGTGGATGCCTTCCCCACATGTAATCTAAAACCATAAACATAGAACCTTGGGATGTAATAGCACAGTATTTTGCAGGTAGACATAGGCTTAGGCTTCAGAACAACTTGAAGCTCTATGAGTGTGCATAGCATTTACCTTGAGCCGTTATACTCTGTCTTGTAAATTGGTGTTGCTAAATGGAGAAGGTTAGCTGGCATCTGAAATCCAAAAAATATTGTGTAGGTAGAGCTGCAGCATTTCTTATGTTTGAGGTTTCTACAGTTTTCCTCCTTGTAAAGAGTATTTCTGATACAGCGGTGTCTGAACTGATTCTTGCACAAGTGTAAGGTTGTTCGTTTGAGGTCTATGCAAGTCACCAAGATAAGAGGTATGAATCAGGTCTGGCTGACTGTCCGTGGAAAGAATCAGTCCCAGGGGATGTGGTGTACTTCATGCTGCGCTGCTGAGAGCACATATGACCATGAAGTTGATTTGCAGGCCCAGTGTATTGCACGCCCGATCTGAGGTGAATGGATTGCAGTGGCCAAATTCATGTTGGTCAAGGTGGGGCAAGAGCTGTTGGGAATAATAAAATATTTTCAGCTCGTGTACCTTTTGGGTAGTTCATAGTGACAAGTTTAGATGGTCTCAGTCTTGCAAAGTCTTCACAGTTGGGTAGCAGATTTAATTGACATTAGGAAGAATGATCATAGCCAGTTCTTTGCTTCTTCTTTGCCCTGCCTGTGGTTTGCTCTATCATCTTTACCTGTCAAATGCAATGCCATGGCATACTCTTCGGATAAAATCATTTACTTACAGAATAACAGCCATGGGTGTGACTGAGGATCTATGCAAAATAAATAGTATTGATTTGAGGGGAAAATCCAGATGAGAGTTTCTTGGAATGACTAAGTAGCACTGTTTTTATCATATCTTTGATTTTCACTGTTTTATTTAACTACTCAGTTTTCTGATGCTTGCTTTGCCAGTAAACGGCACCTAATTATTCATCGACTTTCTGTGAGTATCGTAGTCAAATGTGTAACTGTTTAGTTTTGGGACATTTAAGGCTTTTTTTTTTTTTTTTTACTGTGGATTTGTTGTAATGAGATTGTGCTGTTGAACTTAAGTGCAGTGAGTTAAGTATGCTTGACCTGAATTTGCTGTTGAGCTTAAAATATAGGAAGGACAAAAGCATATATGTGTGGGAGGTATTTTGGTTGCGGAGTTGGAAGTAGCTCTGCAGAAAGGCAAGTGAGGTGAGGCCCAGAGAGGCAGGGTTACATACGTGCGGCTTGGGGCACAGCTAAGAGCAGCATTTAGCAGTGCAGAAGTTGCTGCAGTCTTGAGACCACACTCCCTTCTTCAGGCAGCATTGTCACTACAAGTTTGGGAGCTAGAATCCTTTGTGGAAAGATCTTCTCTTCCTTTCTGATTGCTGAGAATCTTTGTACAATGAGGACAGAGCTGGTGGTCATTGGTAAGCCAGTATAGCAAATTGCAGTTTCTGTGCAAATATGTCTGGCCTTCGCGAAGTGAAAAATTTGCCAGGCAAGAAGGGTACAGAAGGGCCTTGGTATCAAAACTAATCTCCCTTTCCATCCCTGGATCATTTTCTCTGCTTTGTTATCCCTCTGTCCTTCCTCCTCTTTTGCCACTCCTATGTGCTCATAAATACAGGAAGAATAATATTTCTTTGTAATTTAGCACCAAGGAATCCTATTCCAGATAAACTTTAACATTTCCAGGAAGTCATAGATACTTCTCTTTAAAACATAATGAGTTTGTCTTTGTTTTCTCCTTCTCTAATTGGCACTTTCAATTCTAATAAACCAACACCCACAAACTATGCAGCCACATGATCTTTTCAGTTAATACAAATCGTCATTTCCAGTCCAATACACTCTGTTAATTGTGCAAACCTGCAACACACCCATAAAGCACCTATCTTAGTTTGTTATGCAATGATGAATCATGAAGGAAATGTGGGGTGTAATTAAATACAATGATGTAAAGATAGTAGTAAGAAGCTAAAATCAAAGTGTAAGTGATAATCATCTCTATTAAATGTTTGTTTCTGCATGTTGTTTTCAGAAATTACTTAAATGATAAGTTATCTGGCGGCTGCACACATGCTTGGCATATGTTTTGACAAGTTAAAAAATGACCTGAAAATCTGTAAGCAAGCTGACTAAAGTCTGCTATCAAAATAGTCTTTTGGAGAAACAAAAGTCTGTGACTCAATGGCAGACTTGTAATTTGTAATCCTGGTGTGATCTCACAAGTTTTCTGGTCTTCCTGGAAGCACTAGTTTCTAAACAAGGCTGTCATGATTTTTTTTTTCTGTGCTATGGTTTCTAGTAATACAGGTCTTATCTTCAAGACCCTGACTCTAGTATGGAAAATCGCTGTCTCTATATTGATTGAGAACTTTGGATTATCTGGAGTCCAGGTATTCTGGTCGTGAGGATTTTTTTTTCTCTTCAACCCTCTTGTTATAACTTCACCGATAAGATCTGCGTGCAGAAGTGCACACACAGAGGGGGTGTGTGCACGTGGTACTTCCCCCCCCCCCCCCCTTTTTTTGTTTTTTTTTTTAGCTTTCCAGGCTGCTGACTGTATATGAGAGCATTTGCTCACGTATTTACTTGTCTGGAAGACAAAACAAGTGCAAGTGCCAGAATTTACCTCTGGTAAATTTACCTCTGGTAAATTCTTGGTAAACACGTGAAGAATTGCTCTCTCTATCCATCCGGATGGTATTGTTTGCCATTGCAGTAGCTGACAGCAATTCGTCTGCGTTGTTTCCTGATGTCAGCTGGCAGGCTCCCAAGAGATAGTCTGCATTTCCATAGAAAACAAAGATATTTGAGAAGCATTTATAATGGAAGGAATATCTGCTCAGAATCAGTGGGGTGTGCTTTTTGGTTGTTTTGAGAGTATTGAGGCAATGTTGAAGAAAACAAATTCAAGTTTTGAATTTGACTTTTCTGTCTCTCTGTGGATTGAACTAAAACTGAGTCATTTTTATGTGGGGATTAACATATAATTAAAATGACAATAACCCTATATGAGGGTTGTCAGTGGGTATATCCAAACCTGGTCCTGTAGTTTCTGGTTACAGATCTATTGCCTGTGAGTTTATTTAGCTCCATTTTGGAGTGCTGAGTGTGGCTACCTCTACAATCCCTGGTGGTAGGAAACCCAGGCCATTCCCTGATCACTTGACAAAGCGTTTTCTTTTGTCTGCTTCACTGTGATTTGCTGCTAGTTTCAGCAAGAGCCCTCACTTCTAGTATTGCCATGTCTAGCAAGCAACCGCACCTGGTGAAGGTTACACATCCAGCTGTGTTACTCGGTTTTGTACACCTCGATCATAAAACTTGCCAGCCTCTCTGTCCTCACTTCCTAAGGCTCTATCCCTTCCATTATCCAGCTACGCTTCCCTTTGCCTCTTACCTGCAGTGTCTCCCGTGGTTCGGAGCCCAGAGCCACACGTGGTACCCAAACACGGGCTCTCCAAGGCTCAGATAGCCCCAGCCTGTGTGGTTCACTGTAGCCTTCCCGAAGAGGCCTGACATTTTGTTGGCTTCTTTTGGCTGCTGCCTCATGTTGAGCTGTTGATTTTGGAGTGCTGTCATGTATGACTTTGAGATTCCCTTTCTGACTTTTAATACTCAGTTCTGGGTTCAGCGCAACATAGGCTTGACTTAACATTCCTTTTCCCAAGATATACTAGCATATGTTATTTACACTGAAGCTCCTCTGCTTCATAAGGCAAGTGAAGGCTGTAGGAGCCATTTTCCCTGAAATGTAAGGGAAATGTCTTTAAAATGTTTCCACAGTTCCTGTCAGGCTAATGTGCTTAGGTTCCTTTGCTCTTACAGAAATCCATCTGAGAAATGGAAACATCCGTTGTTTGTTTGTGATGACTACTATTGATCGGGAAAAAAAGACTAATTGACTTACATTTTAATTTTTCTGTATATATATTCTCAATTTAAGGAAAAATTCCTGAGGGAGGAATAAAAGTGCTTGCTTGTATTAGGGAGAGTATGCAGTGAATTTATTTTCCAGTATTTTTCACAGCTAACAGACTTGCTCTGGCAGTTAGCATGGCAGTTTTTGCTGGTGTGGGGCTTTTTGGTTGTTTCTTGTTTTTGTTTTGTTCTGGTTTTCCCCCATAATTTTCCTGGTGGTTGTTGGGGGATATTCTCCTTGTGTTCAGGCTTGGACAGCAGTCCGAGTTACAGCAGTCAGTACAGTAAGTCAGTTGCAGGTTAGGTTAAAGCTGATCAGAAGTGGCACTGGGCAAGCCTGACCTGCGTCCCCACACTCGGTCAGTGTTCCTCCAAGGCTGGCCCTTGTTTGTCTAATGGAAGACTCCAGCTGAGCTCCACGGTGAAGTGCTCCTGGCAGGAGAGTGAATGTCTCTGAGCAGCTGGTGTTCTCCCTGCGGTTGGTGAAGGTGCTCCTTGGAGGGCACAGGGTGAGCTCTGGCCCTGAAGGGCTAGTCCAGGAGGTCCTTGTGTGTTGATGCCACAGGGAGCAGGAGTGACCAGAGCAGGGAATGAACTGTGAACCTGTGTTTTGTGATGCCGGTAGAGCTGGCTGCTGCATGCGTGACAGGATGTGAAGGATATGCCTAAGTAGCATCACTTTCCCCCATTTCTTCTGTGTTTTCCTTTCATAACTGCTGGTGGACCCTATCAGAGGCAGCACATAAGGTCGAACAGAGCATTATGGATTATGTACAAATGATACTGTAATAACCAAATTTCCAGTAAAGCATTAGAACACATTATTGAGTGGGAATAAAATGGGTCTTGAGTAGGAAACCCCACTGTAGCATATTTAAGGACTCTCAAGGATCCTGCCTCCCCTCTCATTTTTCATGTGGAATGACTGTGCTATACCTGACGCTTTTGATGTGTTCCTCAGTGCATGCTTTAAAATTGCTGTGGACAGTAGGAGAAATCAGACTCAAACCTGGAGAGGAGATGTTCTTTTAAGCATTACTGCTTCTCTGTGAGGAGTGTGAATAGGCAAAACCTCCATCTAGGAGTCTAACTGGTCTGTATTTCATTTCAGCCTCTGGTGGTTGGGCCAGACAAGTAAGCAGGGATTTATAATCTGCCTCAAATCTTCAGGATGTGAATCTCCAGGGTATGGGATATTCAGATGCCAGTTTGCTTTTATAGAAATGAAGATGCCTAACAGTTTTCTATGATATTCAAATTATGTTAAGCATTTTTAACCACTCAAATTTACAATTTCTTGTAATTTATGTAAATTGAATCACCGCCATCCATGTCTGAGAAGCTGGAGCAGCTTGCAGGTAAATTAGGTCCTGGTAGCTGGCGTTTATTTTGTAACAAAGATATCAACAGTGTTATGTGGAAAGCAAGTGAAAAGGAAGAAATGTTGAGAGAGTCACACTTTCTTGATGTTGAAGTGAAAGGACTGGCTTGATAATTCAGCTTGATAGCTGAGTAACCCTGAGTCACTCAACAAGACTTGACTGCTGAAGTCAGATTTCAGCTAGCTGGGATATCCCAGTTAGTAATCCTTTTTTGCTGTAAAGCTGAATTCTTTTTCCCCTTGGGTGGTGGGGAGGGAAGAGCCTGTCAGCATTTTCCACATGCTAATATGAATACGCCTGGCCTTCCTTTAGAGTTGATGTGCACAGCTGTTCTGCATCTCTCCTTGAGGTTCTGGGGAACTTGGCACATGCCAACGGAGTCTTGAAAGTGACAGCATTGCCTTGTAGTAGAAGTTGTGACTTGAACTACATTGCTTTGTCAAGTAGTCTGCAGGCTGAGATCAGAAAGCAAATTAGTTGGTGGGTCACAGTGTCTGCTTAGGAGAGGTTTTGGGATGCCAGCTCATGAGTGATGTACTATGGAAGAGAGAAAGGCAGAGACTCCAGTGCTGCTTTTGGATGCATTTTCCTGCAGAGCGGGAAAAGTGCTGAGATCCTTCACGTCATGCTGATGAATTCAAGCTGAAGAGATGACATGGGATCGTTCTTAGGAGGATTTAGGGAATCTAATGATGAGAGAATGAGGCAAAATCATCCCAGAAGGATTTCTGAGCAAAAAGCAGCAAGCTGTTTTAAACACAGGAGATGGTATGGTAGAGGTGAAAAGTACAGGGTATGTGAAAGGAACAAGGAGAAAAGTAGGAGAGAACAAGGTCTGACAGATGAATCTGCTGCTGTGAAAATTCAGAAACAAAAGAAGGAAAACTGCCAGAGCTGCGAAAGAAAAATTTCTGTGCAAAGAGCAGTTATCCAGGAGGGGAACCCTAGGGAGTCTTGCTTGGACAAAGCAGTAAGAGAGAACAAGGTCGTTGCTCACTCGACTGTTTCGGGACTTGTGTTGGGGTGTGTGGGGGGACGCAGCAAGCGCTTGGCCAACGGTGAGCCCCTCCCCAAGGAGATGAGGCTCTTGGCACAGCCGCCCCGGGGGGTGGGGAGACCGAACGCTTGCAAGGTGCAGCCCAGCATCTGATTAGGAGTTTGTCAGGGATTGCAGTATCAATGCTGCAAAGCATAAATATATTAGGTGTGTTCCCCTGTGGGGGAGAGAGGAAAGCTGTATATGATTGTTTGTTTGTTTGTTTTTGTTGCTAAGATGTCAAAACGTCAGAGATACGTTTTAGCAACATGGCAGGGAAAAGGTTAAGCAAAGGTACTGCAGCTGGTGTCACAGTTGCAGCCTCACCTGGGCCTCTGGCCAACAGAGCCAGTATTTCAGGTTGGGTAGGATTTGGAAGAGACTAGCCTTCCTCTTAAATATATTAGATCTGGCTGCTGCCTTTGAAGAAACTCAACAGGAAAACAGGAATGAGAGAAAAGTGAGGGCTATCATTTACATTGCTTTCTTTCTTTTGTTCGTTCTTTCTTTATTTATTTTTCCTGTGGTAACAGTGAAAATGCAATTGTGTTTTAGCTGCAGCACCTGAACAAGGAAGGTCACGCCACATATTCTCCAAGGCTGCTATGGGTTCTGAGTGGTGTTCAAGTCCCAGGCTCTAGGGGGACCCTCGCTGGCTCCTGGAAGGTGCCAGCTGTATCCGCAGGGAACGCCTGCCAGTGCTCTGTGTTACTGTAATGCAGAGCTCCTTGCTGGCACTGCTTGCCGAAGGATGACTCACCCTGGGAAGGGGCAATTCTTAGTTTTATTTGGCTAGGCTCTTCCAATGCTCTATTTAATACACCAGTCACCATTACATCTAGGCAGTATAGTTCCTAGAAAAAATTCTTTCAGGGCAGGTAAGTCCTTATGGATGGAATGGGATGCGGGACACAAGTCAACTTACTGAGCCGTGTTCTGACCCCATTAACTTCTTATCTGCAATTCAGAGATGCAGTTCTCTAGAGCCCACATTACAAAATTCTTGAAGTATTAGCACTTCCACCTGGGATCTCCTCTTTCCATCTCTTTGCTCACCATCACCTGCTGATCATTCTTTTCAGAGGATTAATCCTCCCTGCTTGTAAAACTTAATGGCTCTGCCATGTGCGGAGATTACAAAGCTGTGGGAGATGGACCTCTACGAAGCAGAGCTGTGGGCCCAGGCAGTGATTGCTCTGTGGCACAGGGAGGTACTTGACGCCAAGAGGATCATGGTGACCCTGAGTTCAGTGGCTGTTGTTTGCCTCTTTAGCTCGAAGTGATAGGAACTTTGGATAGGAAGGAAACTTGATAGCCAGTTATCTTTTTTTGATGAGGAAACTTGTTATCTCTAGGACTTTTTTTTTTTTTTTTTTAATCCTTCTGTAAGGAAGCTGTTGTTGCCAACTCCTTTAAGCAAGGCGCAGAATTAGCTGAACCCTTTTTTATTTGTCCAGAATATCTGTTCCTTTATTGCTAATGACGATGGAGATGCTACCTCCTCCTGTACTTAGACAGTGACTGACATTTTTCATAATGGTGCTGATAGGAATTTAGTGCAGTTATTTGTGCTGGGATCATCACACAACCTCTGGAGCTGCCACATTAGGCAGCGTAAGTTTTCTTTGTGACTTCCTTTTGCTTTAACAAATGTGTCAGGTTCAGAAACATCATCCTTACCTTGCAGCTTCTCTTACAGTCAGTTTTTCTTAGAACTGGTAAGGCGATTTACATAGCTCCAACCTTTGCTTGCTTAATGCAGAGTGTTCTGCAGTAGCTGTACCAGATGATACAAAAAAATTTTGGAATGCTGAGAGGGAAAGCTGGAATGTTTACCTAACTCCCAGGGGTCCTGGGGACAAATCAACTCTGTTTCTAAGCTAATGAGGATGTTCTGTGAGGAATGATCAGGGAGGGTAACTTATTGTCTGTTGCTTTGCCAAAATTTGGAAGGGCCATGTGTACTATGTGTATCTCTGCCTGTTGCCACCCCTTCTAAAATACACTCCTGTCTATCAAGGGTTAGCAATCCAATGGCCTGAGGTTAAACTGTGCTTACTTTTATGAAGCTGAAACACCGTCAGGCTAATTAACTGCATCCCTAAGGATTAAAAAAAAACATACACACACAAAAGAAAAAAGTCCACAGTGGAAGAGAAAATGTCCACTACAGTGGAAGAGAAAATGATTTCTACAGATACAAAGCAAAACTAGAAGCTGATCAGACTCCAGAGATGGTGGACCTGGAGTTCTCAGAGGCTTCCCTGAGTGGGAGGTAATGAGTATAGCCCTGCATGTCCCAATCCGAGGGGAATCCGTTGTTCAACTGTTTCCTGTTCTCCCTTGTTAGTCTGATTCGATGTTTCTGTAGCAAATACCAGATATCAGCACTGTGCAGGGACTGCAGCTTCACTCTGGTGTGACTGACAAGATAGGGCAATCCAGATGTCATTGCTCCTCTGCAAAGAGCTACAAAACATGTTCTGGTAGTGAGGGTCATTTAAAATTTATTTAGCAAATGAAGCTGCCTTCTAGCAGGTAAGAAACTGCTTGCTCTAAGGGACTGAGTTTTAATTCAATTTGTATTTGTTCATTTAAACTGTATTTCCCAGGGGCAGAGATGGACATTTCTTCTGCAGCCTGACTCAAGCAGTGACCTGTACGTTACGCCTGCTTTGGAGAAGTCAGCTGGAGTCAGCAGGAGAAAGGAGTACTCGACTCCTTTCTGTGTGTGCATGTTGTTTTGTTTTGTTTTTCTCTGAAATAATTCAGACTTCCTTTATTCAAAACAAAATGAAACCCAAACTGAACCTCCCTTTTCTAAACCTTGCATTAATTAATTTATTGATATATTAATTTAAAGCTTGACCAAGTCTGTATTAGACTGCAATTAAATATAGTAGGGGATCCTTCCCTATATGGTTCTTGAAAGTAAGTGAAATTTGTAACTTCAACTGTAGCCTACATCCTGCACTTCTAGAGACCTGGCTTTCTCCAAGTCTCTGGCAGATGGCTCTAGGCCATCTTTAGTTCTTATTTTAGGTGAGTTGGAAGCTTTAAAAAAATTCATTTGGCAGTTCCTGCAGGTAAAGACCTTAGAAGACTAATCGGTGGATTGTGTGCCTTTGACACAATATCCAGGTGTTATAGGTAAATCTAGCTTTTATTTGCAGTGCAAGTTGCTTGAAGGAGAGGCTTTCAGAAGCATCCCCCAAGACAGCAGGTTTTGAGGTGCATTTTTAACATAAACACTGACAGCCATGGAAGGCTACATTATTGGAAATGTGGTATTTGGAGTTCAGCAGAATTAGTGGGGTTTGGGAATGATTTCTGAGGCAAAATGGTTACTAGCTGCATATGATCAGGCTGATTAACTTAAACACTTAAATTGACTTCAGGTGAGGGTTGGCTGGTTAGCGATACAGTGCAGAAGTGCATCCGTCTTGATGGATAGATGCATATGAATAAGAAGAAAAAGAGAACATGCAGCTCCCACTGGCTGGGGCACATTTGAATGAGTCATTGACTAGCCAGGTCTAGCCAGGATCGCAGACAGGCTGATAGCATGCGCCCAATTGGAGAAATGTTGGCTTGCAGTGGAAAATTATAAAAAGAAATGTTATACGGAGCTGTAAGAGGTGCCAAGTCGGTTTTGTTCATGAGTCACCAAGGCAGTGGTGCCTTGTACTTACTGCTCCCTGACTAATGCAGGGGTAATTCCCAAGTGTTCAAAGAGTATTGGACGCTACTAGTTCAGATTTTTTTACACAGGCTGTTTGGTTGCAGTGACTGTCAGTTAATTTAGCAAGTAACCAATGGCAATGAGGGAACTCCACTAAGGTATACCTGCCTTGGCTCAGCTGACAGTACAGCCTGCTCTTTATTCGAGTTATTCCGTGATAAGACTTATCTCCTTTCTCAGAAGCAGACAGCACAGAGCAGCACCTGCAGGCAGATAGCAAGTCAGCCTACTGGAGGGCAGTGGGGTGGTAATTGTAGAAGGAAGATTTAAAAGTCTGTAATCTTTCAGAATCCAATTATGTTACTTACTGCTTTGTCTTTGAGCAATTCATTCGAGCCTAATTCCCCAGGTTTTTGTTGGATCTATGGAAATACAGAACAAAAAAGATCTCTACTTGAAAAGTTCATAATCTATTAATGCAAATGAATGGTCCTCGAAATAAAGGGGCAGTAGGAGCTTGCAGCAGGCTTACCTTCTGCAGAGACTCCTGTCACTGCTGCTGTTATGACATTGCATCTGACCTTGCTGGTCATTTAAGCCATCACTGCTAGAGATGGCTGGCAATATCCCTTTGACTGGTTCTGCATTGACTGCAGTCCATTTTGCCTGCTGAGGTAGAGAGTAGAAGTCCTTATACTTGTGACTGATTTCTCTCTTGTGAATTAAGCTAAATGCAGTGACTTCGTATGATCGAGCCCTCAGTTTTGGTCTGCAATATTTGTCTGCTATTAGTGTTTAAATGGTTTGGAGATCTGAGAGGCAAGATACCTGCAGCTGTTATAAAACATGGTCCACATAACTAATACCATAGAAAGAACTTGGCACTAGAAGCCTTTTATAAAACAGGAGGGAATTTATTTTCTTTATAGAATTGTATTAACTCCTGAAATCCTAATTTATATGACTGTATGTGCAGGCAGGATTATCTGTGTCTGAAAAGCAACATTCTGTAGGCCGAATGCAGAGGAAAAGGAACAGCCTGGAAGAGTTGTTGGGTACAACATAGGCATTCTCAGGGGCATTTGTCCCTAAATATCAAAGAATGTTTCTGGCTGTGCTATAAACATAATGTTACACAGCAAAAACAAGTAGCTAACAGTGGTTCTAATGTCTTACTTTCCCCTAGCTACTTAGTCTTTTGTGAGCCTGTCTGTCAAACATCAGGAACAGAACATTGCCCATGGTAGTAAGGAGTACTTACTTCACCAGGACAACAATTAACTGATTGCGTATTTGCAAAGAGATAGGATTCTCATATGAAAAGACATTCCTGAGAAACAGCAAGAGAATGGCACCAAGTATTTAGTATTTCTCATTTGGATCTTTCCACTTCTAAAAATATTAATTTCTTGCATGTTCTAGTTACCTACTACTCATACAAATTCCCAGTGCCATGACACCAAATGTTTACAGTCTTTCAGTAAGACTTTGAAATAAATGGTTTTGTAATGCAGAGTGCTTCTTACCATGGGCAGGGCAGAGCTGTGTGTATAGAATGTAGGCCTCAGGGTGCATGAGCCAGTCCTGAATCCACACGTGGGTGACAGCGGGTTCTAGATGCAGTTAAAAAAAAAACTTGTTAAAGGGATTTGCTGGTGCAAGGTATCAGGTTTCAGAAGGTTCAAAACTAAGCATAGGTAGAGGTCTCCCATGTGCCATCATGTGCTAAATCATGAGGGCTGTTCCCAATCCTGAAGCAAAAAGAAGCTGCCTTGTAGTCTCAGTAGTGAGATAATTAAGTTTGATCTAAGTGTATAACTGAACTGTTTGAAATGGAAGCTGTTTCCACTGCCTTCTTAAATTACTTGGCACGTTTCTGTACACTGCAGTAAAGCCATGTTCCTCTGACAGGAAGCAAGTATATTTAGGAAGCTTTTACAATGGAAGAATTTAATATACTTTGTAAAGCTGGAGCAAATTGAACTACTTTGATCTTTTCTGTCAGGAACTGGGAGGCTTAATTGTTGGTAAAACCTTAGTCCCACTGAAATCACTCTGATTTCTCTGATGGTATAGACAGGCTTAATAACACGGACTAAGTCTACAGGTCTTTGTACAAGCAAAAATCATACCTTAGCAATTATTATGCCAGCTCAAACTGTGATAAGTGATACATGTTTGGATAATCCTGTCACACAGTCTGTGTGGCAAAACGAAGATTGATATGATATTCTTGAATGTATTTCTGCTACTATCTTCTCAGTCGGATGCTCTTTGACGGTGGGTACCCCAACTGTATCTGCTTAGCTTGTATTGCCTGCCCAAAAGCAAGGCATGAGGGCATTTAGGTCATATTTCCAGTTCTGTTCAGAACTGATACTACTGAGACACTGTTAAGGAGCTGCAAGAGCAGGGACATTTCCTCCTCTCTCCTCCAGACTGATTTCCTCCTCTTACCTCAGGTCCCGTCATGCCTTCTTGTTGTGTGCACACTGTGGGAGGAGGTCTTCTGAGCCAGTTCTTTGCTGGTCCTTAGTTTAGACGATGCTTTGGAAAGCTACATTCTTTGCAGTTTTGTTGTCAAACACAGGATTTCCTCCCTGATGTGGAAAGAAATGTTGTTAGAAGTGGAGCTGAAGGCACTGCTGATTCATTTACATTATATGCCTCTTGCACTCTGAACTCAGCACATGCAAAATTCTCCTGCTGTTATCTGCCCCCCCATCTAGGCCTTTAAGAACATTCCCTTCTGTAACAAGTTTTGCCTTTTAATTTCCATAGTGAAGCTCAAAAGTTGATAGGTTGTTGCTAAAGGGTTTGAACATAGCGGTGTTTCCTTAGGCTACAGGAAGACCTTCCCAGAAGCAAGACCTGTAGCAAAATTAATAAAAATAAATAAATAAAGGTGCTCAGCAGACAGTAGTGGCCATTAGGAAGCTAGCAGAACCAAGCACCTGAATCCTACTTGCATAACAATGAAAACAGTGAGAGACTATTAAGATTCCAGGTCTTCCTAGAGAAAAGATTTACCTACTGTTATTGCCATTGAACTGTGAGAACATAATGTTGAAGTTGTTATTAAAACCTCTCCCAAAAGAATGGAAGTTTTCTGAGTCTGACATGTCTTTGCTTTCTGGTTTGTTGTTGTCATTTTTGTTTGATTTTTGTTTTACGTATTCCTGTTATTAGGAATAGTGGGGAGAAAGTGCTAGTTTTTCAGGATGTAGATACCTCAGGGAGAGTACACAAGCACAGAACACTAAAAGAAGTGGAACAGTGCGGATGCTTCAAGATCCTGCCTCCCCAGTCATCCAGGTCAGGTCCATAAAACAGAGCAGGCTTTATCTTCTAGCTTGCATATTGCTTTTCCACCTGTGGAAATGAAGCAGGGATGGAAAATGAATTGCTAGAGCATGTGTAGCTCTTCAGGGCAGGGGCACATTGTTCCTAGAGCAAGCACCCGGTGGAACCTTACCCTCACGACTGGTTGGCATGTTTAAAGTAGTGCCCTTTAGGGGCTTGTTTGTAGACAGGGCAGAAAGGAAAACCAGATCAACACTTGTGAAAAAATGTTATTCTTAGTGTTTTGTCTTTTTTTGTTGTTTTTTGGTTTTGCCCTTACTGTCCAGATGTTTGGGTGGAGAGACCAAATTCACTGTGAACTGTTCTTAAGATTAGGGTGCTGCATAGCTGGGGTAATTGTGGGTGGGGCAATTTGTGAACTAGTCAATCATTTGCAATGTCAGTTTTTAACATGAGAATGCTCGAAGCCTCCGGTTACTCCTTAAAGGAATATGTGACTCTTTACTCTGTCAGTTAAGTCATAACAAGGCTAATGGAGAGGAGTATTGGTAATACACTTCCAGTAAAGGGGTGAGAGCAGTAGATCAAGTGACTGTTAAGCACCCGCCTGGCTGAAGAGTGGGATGAACTGTTCAGAGATCGGCTCTGGTTTGCCTCATTCCCTGAGCTACTTCCTTAGGCGGCTCATCGGAGGCACATGTCCAGCACGTCCGAGTTCAGCTGGAAATGGAAGGTATACAAGCAAGGAAGGGATAACCTAATCTTGAAGCATTTCTTAAGAATTTTGTGTCAGGCTTCTGACATTGGTTCAGGAAATGCCTGAGGGTAGGTGAGCCGCCTTCTGGACTTTCCCTTTTGCATATGCAGTTCTCTATTTAAAGTAAGCGGTAAATGGTGTTTTAAAGCTTTTACAAGAGGCAAAGTTATTAGGAAATTAATTTGAGTTACGTGTGTATAATTGAGAATCAGCTGCCTCTTCATGTTTTTGTTACCTCAGTGAAGCTGCAGTCTTGTTTTTCTTCAGAGTGGTTGGTTTCGCGTTAAGTGGTGTACAGGTAGCCATTGTTACTGTGGAGAGGGAGGTCCTAAAAATTGTAATCCAAGCCTGTATTTAGATGTACAGGAGCTGTAATCCATAAACTAGATTAAATGGGCACTGCCTTCGTTTTCCTCTTGTGGCAGTGTCACGCGAGAGTGTTAATGCAGTGTGAACATGAACTGGTTTGGAGAGATGATCTGTTCGCTGGACCGGTGTGCCTGGAAGAGCAGTAGTGCAGTAGAGTTTGGTTTTGTTGTGGCTTGTGGTATATTCTAACACTTTTCTTTTCCCCCTGTGAATTTCTGCACATTTTCTGAGGCTGCTCTTCACATTTTTCTGGGGAAGCAGAGTTCATGGGATGGGAGGTGTAGAATGAAGCATCGTGCTTGTATAAGTAAAAGTGAGCACACAGCGAATTAATGGACTCTGCCTAGTCTCAGCTGTGGGTACTGCAGATTCATCCTGGAGCGAGTGCCAGGACAGCTCTGGTCTCTAGCACCACACAGTGGTGCACAGAGCTCGGTGTCTCCGAACTGCTTCTGCCTCACTCTTCTGCTCATTCATTGTGAACCTAATGCTTTGGGCTATTGGATACATCCAAACCACAAATCCTAAGAGGCTGCTCTTCTAGAATCTGGTTCATGTTTGTGGAGCTGATTGGCAAGGTGTTTGGAATTTTTTTATGTCATAAATTGTGCTGTGTCACATTGTTTGCTTTTGCTTCAGTTTGCCTTCAGCAGCAAACATGCCTATGGGGCTATAAAGTTACATTTTAGAATCATTATTAGTCTCTCATACATAGACATCTATAACTGTAAAAGCTGTTTTTTAAAACAGACATTCCCTGGTGATTCATACCCAAAAGTAACCCAACTTGGCTAACAGATATTATCAAATGGTAGATTTTATCAAGTGTGTCACAGTTTGCTGCCCTCGCACTGTGGTTACTAAAGATGAGTAATGATATTCTAATGAATGTCATACGTGAACTAGAACAGCAGGATGAGCCTAGATCCCACAAATATCAGAACTTAGGGCTTTATGTTCTTGCTCTGTGATTCATAACCCTCTTTTTTATGATCTGAAAATTTGTTTGTGAATCATTCATAAATAGTTTTACTCTGATTTGGTCCAGACGGGACCACATTGGCCCCTTATGGTTTCTGACACATGGCTCAAACTTCTCTTTCCTAGTAAGAAGAAATAATCCCCATATGGAAACTGCTAGATAGTCTGTTTTATCATGTCCATGTCCATGTCCATCTGACCTGTTCTGGGAATGCATGAATAATGAAAGGAATTACTCAGCGTTTGCCATATTACAACTGAGGAACAAATTTTCGCTCCAGATTCCTTCTACATATTACCATGGACCACCTACTTTACAGAACAGGCATTAAGACTGAAGAGAATCAAGTTCTTGGAAAGGTGAAGCTTGCTAAGTCGTTTCGAGTGTGTTTTCTGGAAAATGACTGTAACATACATCTGTAAGTTGTACGCTATTTGGATGATGTTCAACCTGTGGCGATACTTAGCGTCCAGAAAGCAGTTAAAGCAGTTTAACACCAAATATTTCTTTAATAGTATTCAGATAAATTCCTGATAGGAAAGATTAAAAAAAAAAAAAAAAAAAAAAGGGAGGGGAAGCTGATAAAATGCTTAGAAGACCTTTACAGGCAAATAAAATATTTTAGCATATTTTGCTACATTCTTCTCTATTATCAAATAGTTGATTATTTACATTTTTTTTAATGAGTGTTTATGTTGAAATGTAACAATGTGTGTTGAAATGTAACAATCAGTAATCTCTTACTAGAATTGAGGTGCATGGGAACTTGCTTTTGGAAATATGTATGTAATGCTTAACTATATATGGCCGCTAAAGCAGAGTATGGATTTGTCTTGGATACCCCCGAGACCTCTCTCACCTGTGCCCTCCCCACAGTAGCTCTGTAACGATAATAAATTAAACTGTATCTGTGTCACAAAGCATTCATAGAAATAGTTTTGATATCATAAGAATACTACCAATAGAAAGATTGTAGGGTTCATTTAGGTAGTCAGGAATACAAGTCATATCCTAGGTCTTTGACTGCTCCTTAGACAAGTAATTGTGTGATTTCTAAATAGCTTCTTATGAATCACCTGGAGGACAGGAAAGGAATATGTGTGACACTGATTTTCATGCCAACACTTTTTTTTTTTCAGTCTGTGATGGGATGTTATTGAATCAATAAAGGAAGAGTGCTTGCATGAACATTTGCAGAGGCTCTGAGATTTGAGGAACACACATCAAAAGTAGCATAAAACATGGAAAGATGACTGTGGAAGGGCATTTAACAGTCAAATTGCTTGGAATTCAGGGTCTCAGTTTCAGTGAAATCTGGAGCAGTATAGGGAGAACTTCAGATAGAGAATTGCTATGCTACAGAATGAGCAGCATGAAATGGGATGTGGAAAGTGGAACAAATTGCAGAAATTACATGAGGATTTTTGACTGCATCTTATGTGTCAAACTCCATTTTTTTTCCATGGAGTTTGTTGGAAGAATGGTTTTTGAAACATCCCATAGAAATATAGCCCTCTTGTGGGTCACATGCATTGTTTCCTTCTCTTATTTTAAGCTTTTGAATTACTTTGATAAAAGGTGCTAAAGTAAATTAAACAACCGCCTAAAAAACTCTTTGTGAAAGCACTGAGGTAAGTGCTGCCTGATATACTTTAAAATGAGTGAGTAGTTGTCTGTGTAGATACTCAGGCTTTTACCGAATGCAAGACACTTTGCAAAGAGAAAGGGTACAAACCAATTATTTATTGACTAATGAATCCAATGTTAGGTGGGACTAATGAGTTACTAGACTAAGCATTGATTTATGCCTCATCTTGAGTCCTTGCTGACCAGGCCACCATCAAACAGGAGGGGAGTGGTTGGCATCTGCACCTTGAAACAGGTTGATGGTTAATGTTGATGCCTTTGTCTTTTGTCTGTTTTTAATCCTTTTCCATGTTAATATTTCTTCTCTTGAATCATTGACCTGCTATTCTGATCTCAATGATTTCACATCTGACCATGATTTTACTTTTTGTTACCTTGTATGGCTTTAGCTTGTATTCTTTCTCACATTTAACAGCAGTCTTCTCAGCGCAACAAAGCTAAGGTTGCTTTCACATACTGTGTTAAATTACACTTGAACTGCAGTGCTTATGTTATACCGAAGGATGCAAGGAGTAATGTCCGCACTAAACGCTCTGCTGTGATGTGGTTTGCACTGCAAAATGAACATGAGATCTCTGTGCTTTCCACAAAATGTAGTTAATGCTTGGTTGGTTTGGTTGGTGATAAGCATTCTCAAATTTCCCTTCTGAAGAAGGTCCAAAGTGGAGGAAGCAGTGTCCTAATGAAGCACAACCCATTTGTGTCACTTAGGCTCTTCTCCATGTCTTTTACTTGCTTGTTTGTGTGAGAGCAGAAGTCATTCCTGTTTACATGGTGCCACTGGTGAGTAATGATTCAGCCCAGAAAAACTATTTATGCTGGAATATGAATATGTACAGGCAGATGAATAAAACTGAGTACACGGAAGTATGTAGAACAGAAGGCTTGACCTTCTGGTTTTTAGCTAAGAGATTGAGTTGCATCTGAAGAGATTTAGTTACATCTCACACTTAAGTTACCTAGCAAATTTTCTACGTCCCAAGTAGCTTTGGCTGATGGATTTATTTATTTTATTGTCACACTTTTTTGAGTAAGTTGAAAAAAAAATTTAAATGTATTTTTTCATGGTGTCCATGATCGATTTGTCTAAAATGTACATTTGAAATCCTTTTGCATTATTTTATGACAAGAGGTGAGTACCCTGTTACATAATAGGAGAATTGCAAACGCAGTAAAGTAATAAGCCTTTTTGAATCTCAGTTTCTCATTTTGTAAATTGTGAGTGATTCAGTGGAATTAAAACTAAATACCTGAATATTGTCAAAGTGTTCTCTATTCACTTGTCTATTTGTGAATATGTGGTTGTGTTTCACTCTCCAAACATGGCTTAAAATGCAGTTTATGCAGGATAGTATAGGGTATAATATGGTTGATAAAGGATTTTTTTGTGTGTTTTATTGTTCACTTAGCAATCTTGACTTGGAAATGCAAATCCCCCGATTTACCAAAATATACCCACAGTCCTATGGGAACCTGAAAATTATTTGAAGACTTTTAGCCATTCTGAAATGAGGAGCCGGTTCAGCGGCTCGAATCCAGTGGTGAGGAGAGTACTCAGGGCCAGATTAACTTGACAAATGCTGTTTCTGAAGGGTTCAATTTGAGCAGTCCTCACCATTTCAAGGAGAAAGAAGAAATTTTGGGGAGTTGTGTTGTTGGAAGCTCTATTTGTCTCTCTCTTTTTGGTACAGCTGTAATTTTCAAATGTGCCTTTTTTAAAAGGTCGGTCTTTCAGAGTAATTTCAAAAGATCCATTTTTCTCCTTTAACAAGTCTTAGTGAAGAAATGTTACCATGGTTCCTCTATGTAATCTTGATAGAATTCTTTTAGACTTCTAACATCTCTTTTAGGATACAAAAGTAGACCAGAAGGATTGCTGGAGTGTTTGATTTATTACCTGGTGTGTGTGTCCAGGAGAAAGGAGTAGTAGTGTGTGGGGGGTGAAATAGATTCCCGTAGCCTCCCACTGGAATCTTGGCATGAGGTGAACAGATGAATAACAAAACTCTGCCCTGCTCTGGGGCCTCACTGCTCTTCCACTTCCTGTTGAGTTGTGAAACAAAAAAGTAAACATTTAACTGAATGTGGCAGCCGGAGACAATCAACCCCATTGTAGAAGGAACACCAGTCCCTTCTTTCTCTGCATAAACACTCTGCCCTGGCAATGCTGATAGAGCTGCAGTGGAAGTAAGCCAAGCCTCTCATTGGGCAAGACCCAGGGTTAAGCAGTTAAGCAAGTGGTGTGGTTGCTTGGTCTATGAAAATATCCTGTATCGAGCAGTGTTGGTGAAGTTTGCTCGCAGTAGAGGCTTTTCAAAAGTATTCTGCTTTTAGTGTAGAAAATCAATTCACGATACTTGAGACTTTGAAGCTGCCATGGGATTTTGTGTCAGTAGTTGGTTATGGCATAATTTTTAATACGGATGTAATAATTCCAGAGTGGAATTGCTGAGATGTGTTCCTTGTACAAAAAGCAGTCATTCTTCAAACTAATTTCCTTGACCTTACAGCACTGTGATGACTGAACATTCCTAGTTGATGTAAGGATCTGGACAGGGGTTCTGATCTAAGGGGTTCTGGACAGTATAGTATTCTAAAATACTGTAAACTGACCTGTACTTACTGCTCATACAGCTTAGATGTAAGCAGTCTATTTCCTTGTTCCAGGCTCACCTGTTCATGCCATTCTTAAGATCTGCTTTGTGATAATCTGTCATAGTCCTGGAGCCTGCATTACCTCCTGCCTGGTGAAGAAGACCTGGATAATAATGCACTGCCAGTGAGCTTGGGTATTTCCAGAACCTGAGAACATTTCTTCATGCCTTGAAAATGTTGTCTGCTATACACGTAAGTAAACATTACAAGTAGAAAGAGACAGTCTGGAAATAAATTAATGGCAGTTTTGCCCATCTGATACATCTCTTGCCCTACTTTATTTGTTGTAGGCTTTTTTTTTTTTTTAATTGTAGAACAGATTGATAAGTAAATTACTTCTAACAGGTTAGATTTCAGTAAGGATGGTATTCTAAATGTTGAATGGAACTTTAACCCACTTAATAGGAGTTTTAGTTTCTTCTTGAACGGCTCTAGAATGGCAGATGCAAGTCTGCCATTCAGACCCATTGCTAAATTGATAGTCAGACTGTCAAATCTTAATTTGTGCCAGCAACAAATAATGTCTGACATCTTTCCCCTTGAGTTCTAGCTCACTTCACATTTCATTTATGCAGAATTAGAATATTTTAGGGGAAATCAACAAAATGAGTGATATATATATATATGTATATATACACACGCAGCTGACTGCTGAGGCCTGCCATTTTGTTTATCAGAAAGACTCTGTTGTTTTGGACTTTCTTTTTGGAGCCACTTTCTTTTTTCTCTGAGAATGTGTCTTAGACAGTCTTCACAAGTATGTATTTCCCAAGGTCTTTTCTGAGAGGATTTTTAAATGTCATACTCTTTGATCTGTGAAGTTCTTAGCCTGGCAAGGCAAGTCTGCAACTTCTCTGTGAGAAAAAAAAAAAAATTAAGGCCTTTAAAACTGGTAGTTCCCCAATTTTTCAGACATGTTGTTCTTCCATTTATTCTTTTGGCACCACCCAAGGTAAATGAATTCCCGTTAGTCATGCAAAAAAGTTTTTTTATAACACAGCTTGCAATGATGTCTTCTCAGTTTGGTATTCATTAAGTTGTTATACCTTGATGTTTCTAACATTTTGTAGATCAGTGCTGTATTTGTCCCATGGGCATCTCTAAACTACCTGGAAGATGTCTCTCTACAGGTCTCTAACTTGTAAATGTTTCAGATGGGCTTGTTGGATTGTTAATCAGGAGGTTTTGGTAAGTGCATTAAGTGAGCTCCCAGCTCCAGTAAGCTGACCACTGCATTGGGTTGTGCTATAATTGTGGTGACTAAGACCTAATAAGCAAAGGATCACAGTGACCTGTTTAAAAGTGTTTTTAAGTTTTGCATTTTTTAAATAAAACAGATCTTGTTATGTTGCACACAGGGATTTCAACTTTCTAGGCATTTGTCAAAAAAAAAAATCAAATATGAGTAATGTGAGCGTGCTGGAGGCTGCCTTGGGAGGAAGCCTGGCAACTGAGTGTACGCAGAAATTAGGACTCAATCCTTCAAGTTCACACCGTGATGCTAAGAACCTACTGGTGCACTTCTGTACGTAGTCCTGTTATACTCTGCACCTTGTGGGACTGAACCTCAGTGAAAAACTGTGGAAGTGTAGTCGGTGAGGTTGTGTCCGGAAATCAGAAAATTCTGTCAATATGTAGCATTTCCCTTTGCCGTGTTCATACCCCTCACGCTGATGGGCAGAACCAGCCATAACGGTGCACAAGCTCTGATCTCAGCTGGCCCCTAGTCACTGAACGGTGCACGTGCCGTAGCCCTTAGGACTGTCATGCGTGTTCCTGAGGTAGGGTGTGGGCAGAGATATTTGTAGTGATTTTGTAGTCGGAAGAGTAGTAGTTATGTAGATGTTGCTACGTTTAATGCTGTTGACATTCATAAAAAGGAATTCCCAGAGATGAAAATTTGTCAGTGTAGTAAGTATTCCATCTCTGGAGCATTACCTTTTTTAACGTGTATAAGAAGTGTTCCTTAAAGTACATAGAGAAAACATGAGAATGGAGATTTTTGTCACTGTGCCACAGAGAAGACTAACACGAGTATGATTTGTAAGACAAGAATCAAACTCTTGCTTATATATTGACAACATGGTTAAACATCCCAAATGACAGCGCTTAGTCTTTGATTGGGTAGTTATTTGTTATCTAAGAATTTTTTAGCTTAATTTCATAATAGTTCTCTTAAGATTAATTAAAATATACCTGTGAAGTGTTTTATTGTAAACTGTTGTAAATTTCTGACAATACTTAGTAACCCCAATACTTGAAAGTATAAAAATGCTAATAGTTTATTGAGATTGTAATTTAACATGGGATCCACAGCTCTGTGTATTAAATAACACAAAACAAATTTAAAAAAAAAAACAGCAAAAGAACTCCTCCACAGAAACGATAACTTTATTTTTCTGTATATTCATGCTAATGTCATAGCATGAATCTTTCAGACTCAAGTGTGAGGAGGGGGTCTATTTCTATATGTTAGATATGTATATGAAACATAGCAGTGGCCATAAAAGAACAGTTTTGTATGAACCATTTCCTAACAAATGTCTTGGTGTATTAATCTTTTCTCTGCATTTTTATTTTGTCTTTGGAGAGATGAAGGGGTTCCTTTTCAGGAGGAGGGAGGGCACCTGTGTGTATGCTTTATAGGCAAGTGTATTTTATTCTTCATGGAAATAGGGCAATATGGACTCTGCTGACTCTTACTGGTTTAAAATTGACATATAATTTCTAGAGCAAGACAAAAATACACATATGTAGTTTGGATTGTATCCAAAGCATCTTTACCTCCAAACTGGTTTAGGCTAGAGAGACAGGATGTTCCACAAGAGAGAGGAGGGGAAAAAAAGGTGATTAAAGAGCATGAACAAACACAGAGTATATTATTAACAAAACACTGGGCTGTATTTCATGTTGGGTTTTCTGGCTGGTGACCCATGGAACTGACGCAAAAACTAGCAGAGAGACAAAGGTCTAGTCTGTTCTAGCATAACTAATAATCAGTAAAGACTCCCTGGAGCCCCCATTTTATATGGCAGTGTCAAAAGCTGTTCTTGCCAGCCATGGTAGCAATACTGTTATAAATGCACTACGGTAAGACTCCATACTTTGGAGCATGTGGTGAGATAATTTTTTTTGGCAACTGCTATGGAGAAGTTTTACCTTGACTCACGATTCTGTAGGTGTCTAACAATTAGGTTCCCTGTTATTTCCAGGTGCTTTGCATGCTATTGACAATGTCTTTCATTTCTGCTTTGCATTCTGACTCACAGATCAGTCAGTGTCCTTCTGTACTACCCTGTGGGCCTCTTCCATTTTTTGCAGATTCTTCCAAGGTTCTTCCACATCAGCAGCTGTCTGGGCTAGGATCTCTACAGATGGACTATGGTCAGGCAGCCTTATAATGAGGATCCATCTAGCAGCAGTGTGAGATGAAGGGTAGATGGTGTTTGGAGATTTATGGAGCACTTTAGGGGCTATCAGTTGAAAAGCAAGTTTGCAGTAAAGCTAGCAGTAATATGGTGTAGTGTTAGCTTTCTGTAAGTGAGGAAAAGAATCAAAAATCCTGAAGCCTTTATGGGTCACAGTTGTTCACAGTATTAGGGTGTTTTGATCCAGGGAACTTGCTTGCCTTTGACCTCAGAAAGCCCAAAGAGATCTGTGAATCTTCAGTGTGTAAAGATGTCTTTGGGAAATGCAATGAAAAAATCTCAGAACTGCTGTGTTCCATGCTAGGAATTTGCATGTCTTTTCCTGGGGCTGTACTTCTGCCCTCCTTGGCCGCTAGTAGACGATTGAAGGCTGGGGACACACATGAAGCCCAGTGATGTTTTATAAAAGACAGTGGTGGTCTTCTACCTCAGCAGTGTGATGGAATCTTAGAAAATGGAGTATTAGGCCCATTTGGATTTATTTTTTGTAGAAGGTTACTATATTACATAGAAGCAAATGGTCTTGTGTAAGCTGGATTTTCCTCCTCAAGACCTCATGAGTTTTTCAGTCATTTACACTTTTAGCCCAACAGATACCTAGCCGTGTTTCTTCAGTGTTGCGAGCTCATCGTATTGAGGCTGTGTATTAGCCAGGAGGGAAAGGAGCATTTGGTGCTCTGGAATCTGTTGACGTAGAAGCTCTGACGGGCAACGTGCTGTTGTTGAAGATGACAGCTTGTCCTGTGCTGCCCACAGCATCGCTCAGGAACGTGTCTCCTCCCTCGGAGAGATGCCAGCCGCTTTCCCTTCCCTGCTGTTAGTCAGCAGATACGCTCCACCACTCCACTCCTACAGATCCAAACTAGGAAATATTTTTTGCTAATGCTTCATTACTCTTCTTTGTTAACTAAAAGGTTATTGCTGAGATTACCTGAGGCACTGTGGGCATAATGCTGCTCTGAATGAAAGGAGAGGGACTGTGGAGCAGCACGTATCAGAGCTCCAAGCAGAGGCCCCTGGGCTGCCTGCCCGGCAGTGGCGGGTGCGAGCATGAATCACAAGCTGCAGAACCGGGAAAGCAGGGGCGGCAGCATGGTTAGTTCTTGAATCATTCTTAGCCAGCAGCAGGTCAGCTGGCGAATGGCTCCAGACTGAAGTGAAAGCTCCTAACTCTCTAGCTGGCAAATAGTTCTCTAAGTGAATATCTGCATTTCATCAGCATCTTGTATTGTCTCTGTAAAAAATGGTATTCAATTGCACATAATTGCTAGTGTTTCAGTTTCCTGTGGCTTTCAATGTATTCATTTGTGTTAGGTCAGCTCAACTCTTTTATAAACATAAAAATGTGTTTTAAGTTTGATGAGCTTGCAACATTATAGAAGACTTAAAATACTCTAAGATCTCAAACGCTGGAAATGTGACACTTTCTACCCAGCCTCAGCTGAAGTTCATACATAATAGTGAAATGTAAATTCAGCACTTCCTTTAGGCTTCGTCAGAGAAATCATTCAGGGTACCCTAAACAATTAAAGAACTAAATCACTTTTAAGCGTTTGTGACTTGAAAAGGGGGGGAGAGAGAGAGAGAGAGAGAGATTTTCTTCCCATCCAAGGCTAGAAAAACTGCTTTCTCTTCAAAGAAGTATCTGTGGGAATCCTATAGCATTGGAGTGTAAACTGTATTACCAGTGAAAGCAGCGGACCTGGAAATTTTCATATGTCCTTCATAAAGAAAACACTCTGAAGTTTCACAACAAAATGGCAAATCTGACCTGCTATGACCTGTTTCCTAACCCAGGAAATAAACTGAATTTGAACTAGTGACAGGAATCCGAATATTTACCTCAGCAGACATGGTAGAATTTGTGTTAGGCCTTCTGAAAGGCTCAGTCACCTACTTTTGGATGGTTTGCAAAAGCCTCCCCAAAAAAATTGTTTTTGTGTTATTGGTAATATTTTAAGTTATTGGTGATAAACTCACAAATAATGGAAGAGAAGCACTTTCATAAGTAAAGTAACATTTACTAAGCTCTTCCAAAATATTTTATCTTTATATTGAAAAGGCTTGCAAATTTTTCAGTAAGTTAGGTGGCGGTGGAAAGACAAATGTACTATCTAAAAGACCATCTTCTAATTTTGTCCCAAGTGCATAATGGTACTATTGTGTTTGCTTAATCTAATGCTTTGAGATGAAAATTATTTTTATTTTGAGTTCTGATATTATAGTGTGACTGTTTGCTTTATTAGGAGAGGATTTCCAGTGGAGGCCACAATTCACAGGTTACTTGTCTCTCCATCTATCTTTCTCACAAGACCTCCCAAACACTTTGTTGACACTTAAAAGTATTCACAGTTTAGTAAACAGTTTTCTGTGGTGCACATTTACGGATAGTATAGCTACTTCCTGACTGTGGTCTCCAAAAGCTTGAGGGATCTTGCCCCTACCTCGTGGCTGCAATAAACTTTTCCTGAAAAGCCAAGGCAGCTAATCTAAAGCAGATCCACTTGGTGTAAGACACTCTTGATCCAAAAGTAAAGCATGTTTTAGTTGTTTAAACATCAGTAGAAATGCTTTTAAGGATCAGATCCTTTCTGTCACGGGTATCTGTGAATTTCTGAACTGTGATGCTGTGTATAAGGAACTGAATTTGATGGGAGGAGATATCACAAACTTTAACATGAAAATTTAACATAGTTGTTCAGTAGCTTGAAAAGATTTAATTGTGGGATTTTAAAATCTGCTTCAGATGCAAAAACAGCAGTGAACATAAAATTTAAGCTAATGCCTTTATTGAAGTGTTTCCATTGCAGAGAGTATCTAAATATATTATTGTAATAAAATTTTACCTGCTCTTCAACACTCTTTTGGTCTACTTCAGTTTATTGAGAATTAGAAATAGTTTCTGACTTCATGAGTCTGCTGTTATTGGTAAGCGAAAGAGCTTGCTTACTGGATCATTGCTACTCAAGCCATTACAGTGTATAACATGTTGTATAACAACTGTGTAATATATAACATTGCCATGTTATACAAGAGACAGCCATGGGTGCTTCTTTTGGCCGTGATTTTTATCCTCCTTTTGTAAGCAAACAAGGTTCTTAGGATCATGCTGTCCTCCTTGAGTAGTTTTGATTTCATTGGCCTGTTTTGCCTAGAGTGGGGCAAGGGCTAAGAGACATTCAGCTCCTGCAATTTTGCGGACGATAAGTAGCTGTTTGGAGAAGAGACACCCCATGAGTGAGGTAGAGGCCGCGGTCACTGTTGACGGCTGGGAGAGGCCATGTGGGAGAGGAATGCTGAAGGCCTCCATATGGCCAAGGTTCCATGTGAGTTTGTGCATCATCAGATGCGAGGGAAATCAGTCCCAGGACTGCAGTCTGCTGGAAGCAGGGCTTGCTTAGTTTTGTTGCTGTCCTGCTCATTGTGCTGAAAGTCCCCATAGTTTCTACTTTTATTGAGCTCTGTTTGGTGTCATGTAGTGGCTGTGCTGTAGTTTCTGGGGATGTGGATTCGGGGATGTGGTTTGGCAATCCCAAACAGCCATAAGGAGAAAAGATACTTTTAGAAGAGGTTCTCTAGGTATGGGGCACCCGTGATTTGCAAAGGAGTTTTAATAATGACCTTTCTTAGCAGGAGGTGCTGATTCTCAGGCTCTTCCACTGACGGGATCTTGTCTGATAGTGTGGGAAGGCACATGGATGGCTTAGTGCCAAAGGAGCAGCAACTGGACCTAGGAGGAGCTGTCAGCTGTGCACAGCACACCCTCTCCTAACTGATTCCTTGCACCTGCTGCTTCCCACAGAAACGATTGCAGGGCCAGTGGAGATGTCACACCATCAGAGCGCATAGCTGTGCTATGCTGTGGCCGAATCTTAAATCAAGTATGCTGTTGAATAATATCTGCTGAGGTGTTTTATTTGTATGATTTGTCATGTTGCATCATCTCCTGGACGTAACACTATTGCACTGCTCCTGAACTTTGTCTTGGAGCCCAACATCTTGCCCATCCCATCACCCTCTCTCCTCCCAATTCAGTGTTCATCCATGAATGACACTGCAGCTGTTGACACAGATGCCTTGACCATTCAGTGGTCATGGTGCATGTTTGTCCAAGTGCAGTACCCATATCATCTCTTAAGGTCTTTGGTGAAAACGTTAGTGCTTGCAGCTTTCTAGGAGGTTGTGCGGTTTGGTGAGGGTGTGATGTTATGATCTGCCACATCAGGTGTAGGTGCCAGATAGTTACTTTTGCACAAAATCAGTTAGCAATTGTATCTTCAGACATTTTGCAGGAATCTGATGTGCTGATTCGCTAATATCTCACTTTGGTACTATTTAAATATCAATGTGAGTATTATATGATATACATTGCTTTGCAGTCCTGAGCGGAAATAGCTATGAGAAAAACTTGCCTTTTCTGTATTACTGTTCATGGATTGCACTCTGTTAATGTAGTGATAGACAGTCTGACTGTTGCATATATCTATATTTTTTATTTATCCCTATGTATTTAAACACTTTTTATCATCTTTAAGTCTCTTTTTTTCTCATTGCCTCCTACTTCCATCATCCATCTTCTTGATTCTTGTGTCTGGTGCTATTTTTAAGGCCCTTTCTGGCTTTTGTTAGTTTTGAATTCTCAAGATTCACAGTGCCACATTTAAGACAAGTATTTTCTGATTCAATTCACTTCTTTTGAGCTGGCTTGGCTTATAGGATTCTGCCCCCCACCAAGAAAATTCATATTTTAAACATAATTTCTGATTGTTAGAAATGCATCTTTTCCTACCAGAAGTATAATTTTCTACAGATGGTTTGGCTACAAAGCTACTTTATGCTTCTTGTTTTTCCGGATAAAGTAGTACGCAGTCAAACTTGTCATGGCGTAATGAAGAAACAGGACTTTCTGGCACAGTGAGCAGTTGCGGAGTCAACAGGCTGATGATTTTTAATGACCAAGAATCCATGAAACACTGCACCCTAAATAAAAGCAAGGGGAGCAGTAATCACTGGATAACTGCTGTTTCACCTCCGTATGTTTAATAGACTGCTTCAGGGAGGAATTTAGGAAAGGTGCATCGCAGAATGATTTAGTATCATCGTGATCTCAAGGAGCGCTTCCTGAGTGAGTTCAGAAAAGAAATTTTGAAGGAAGTATTTAAAATGACAGTCTGGCTAGGGATTTAATGATGGTGTTTGTGAGAAGGCCTTACACAGAGATCATGGATAAGGGGATATTTCTTCCTTCAGCACTCATTGTCGGTGACTTAGGTTGTAAACTTATTTTACTTTTGTTATCTCTGCTGGATATAGACTTCGAAGTCTGTCTTGGCTTTTTGCTTCCATAGCTGAGAAGTGCCCTTATAACTCTTGCTTGCAACTTTTCAAAGCCATTTTTAATTGAACAGCTCCTGGAAAAGCTGGAAAAGATCTTGAGATGTCACAGATTTCCTTTATTCTATCCGTCTGACCCAAGGCATGTTCTAATGTCCCTAAGTGTTTTTTTTTTTTTTTTCAAGCACCCTGCAAGATAATCTCAAAAATGCCTAGTGACAGAGGCTCCTTCATCTTCACAAACTATTTACAATTATTTTTGAATAGGAGATTTTGCCTCCTAACTTTGATTCTCCCTTAATGCAATATAATGATTGCTTTTGAGTTACTGTTTTGCTTACTATTTACAGTGGACATAGACAACAAGTTTATTCCCCCTTTCCCCCGCTTCTATGCATTGACCTCCAAGGGGATGATGGCCATTTCTCCCAGCTGCTATCTCTGCTCATAGGCCTCCTTTGACCTCATGTACTCCTCTGTTCTGTTATGCTGGTGGTGATCATAGGGGTAGTCATGTGGTGAATATAATCAGGATGTTTTAAAAGGAAAACAAACAAACAACTCTCACCCCCATTTTTTTTCAGCCATTAAAGCAGCTGAAGCCAGGGCACATTGCAGAAAAAGTTGTTCATGCAGTCATCCTGAGTCCTCTCAACACTGCACTACGAGAGTGGAACAAACAAGTATTTTTTTCTTTCTCTTTTGTACAGACCAAAAGTGCTCCCATGTTAAGAAATAGGTCAGGGTTGAGTATCTGCATAGCCACGGGGGCCCTGCACTCTCTATCTTCCACCTTTGCTCTGTTTTTCATAAATAATTCAGTTTGCATTTATCTGTAAACATTTCAAGGAAAATCATGTTAATATTAAATCAATCTGATAGTTTGCATAATTGCAAATTATCTATGTGTAGGTTTGCTTTATTTGTGGTTTCCTGCCAGCATAGCTATACTGAGTCTTAGAATGCGAGATCAATAAAGCAGTTATACTTGCACAAACATTTCTACCCAGTGAACTGGAAAAAGATGGTCACAAATTTATATTTCTTTCTTCACTGCCATAAGGATGAACAGAACAGCATAGGTGATGTTGATCTGGCAAAAGATGTAAACTGTCCATCTTTACTGCAGAAGTTATGTGCTGCAAAATGGAACAAAATTAAGGACAAAATATGGACTAACGGTAGGTCAACTACAGAGAACTTTTCACTGTTTACAAAGATTGCAGAGGAACAGCCTCTTCTAGTAAGGTCAGCAGGAGTAAAACATCCCACACAGATGTGGAATTTTGAACTTACTCTGGTGAGTGAGGTACTATGTGTCACTCCCACACACTGTTCTGCATTTGTTATTGGAGGCCTTACATTTTTAGTAGGCTTTTCAGACTGCTTATTTAAGAACTGTGGTATATACCCATATATTAAGAGGATTGTTTACATTCATTCAAACATTCTGATTACCTTGGAATAGAATGTATGATTTTAATATATGTTTATTTCTTGCAAATGTATGTTTAATCCTGAAACTTTGCATGTCGAATCAGTATTTGTGTTATCATGAGCTGAAATCCTTCTAGGTCATCTGATCCTTAAATTTTACTCTTACACCCCTTATAATTTTCAGCAGCATGTGGTAAAGGTTGAGAAACTTCAGGATAATTCAGATAATTCTACATATACTAGAACTATATATATATATAAACCCTATGTATATAGAAAAGAAAGACGAAAGAATACCTCATTCCCTTAAAACAAAACAAACCTGCATGTGTCCAAAATGCTAAGCATAGCATTGCTATTTTTGTAATCAGTATTACTTGTTTTATACTTTTTTAAGTCTCTTAAAACAGTGTCCTCTGACACTCTACTAATAATAAAATAATGATTTCAACAGAAATTCATTCTAGTTAGTCCTTTTCCCTGATGTCTGTCCTGGTTGGCAAAGTGGCAGTCATCATAAATTTTTCCATAAATTATGCAAAACTGTAGCTATTTGGTTGTATTCTGGACAGCTGACTTGAGAACACAAAGTCCATGTGCTATATCTTTTTTATGTCACGGCTTGCTTCTGCTCTCTATAATCTCTGGAATATGGAGGCAAACACAGGATGCGTTGCTCTGTTTGCATGCATGCAGTCATGACAATCACAACTAGAAAGGTTAAACTTGATGTGCGGTTGAGGAAATTTTAGCCTGGGCTTTGGATAAAAAAGAGGAATCTGCTTTGTCTCCATGAGCTCCCGCCGGGGGGCCTGAGGAAAGCACTGTTGGGGCGAGTCCGTAGAGGCAAAGCTGGGTCAGCCTCAGCTTTGCTGACCTCGGTTAGCCTCTCTGGTACCAGGGCAGGCGAGGATCTGGGGACACAGTGTGGGATTTCAAAAGTACAAAAGAAGTCTGAGTTAGGTTTGAATCTAAGAAAACTTTGGAATTAGCTACTTGCTGGGGAGGAGATTCCTGTGATGCTGTTTTTGACCAGTTTATGGTCTTTTGTCTGTTGCCTCTTCTGTCCCTAAGACACTCATGCAAGGAGTGCATGAGTGTCTTAGGGACAGAATAGCAGACAAATACAACCGGAGGATGCATTTGGTTTGTTATGATGGAATCATTTACCTTTATATTGTTTACTTGCCTCCTGTCTTCTGATATACTGTGACCTGCAAGGGAACATTCCTCTTCTACAGCTAAGGCATTCAGGTGGAGTTAATTGAGCAATTAAATAATCAGGTGATGGAAGTAAAATTCTCATTAACACAGTAGATGGATTTAGCAATCTTGACTCCTTTTAGTTTATGACTTACGATTATGTAATGTGTACATTGCTACATAGGTGCACACTGTGCAAAACAGAGGTAAACAGCTGTTCTGACGCACACCTTAGCTGAGCTGGGGGGTCATGACTTCAGGCAGCTGACCAGAAAGGTGACAGTAGGGATTTCTGATTATAAGTTGGTAGATATGGACAGACCATTTAATATTACTTCTTCCCCAACTACTACTACGAGGATGGCTATTTTAGTTGAAAGGTCAGGTATGTAAAATAAACAAACAAAGAACAAAAAAAAAAAAACCCAAAACACATATCCACAGCAATGCTAAGATTATTATTAAACAGGTAGAGGATGAAGTATTATAAATATTGTTGTGACAGAAAACACAAGGAAACCTCAAACTCTAGAATGGAGGGCTGAAAGGGATGCTTCCTGCTACCTGAGACAAACTTCTGCGGTGACATTAGACCAGAGTGTCTTTGCTTTTTAAATCTCTCATGTGCTCCCATACAGGAATTCTTGTGTTGGTCTTGTTATAGAGCCTCAGAAGAAAGAAAGAAGGTCTCTTCTGGCTTTGTAGAATGGCTCAATTTCAAATTACAAAAGGTCATGAATATTGACTCTTGAAATTAAAACAAATTGTTTTCTTCCCTTTTAGTAATAGTGTAGAAGGCCTCATAAGAATCTGTATGTTTCTGTCCTATTGAGTTTCTCAAGGGGAGAACTCTTGGGTTTTCTAGTCGTATAATAGTCGTGCACTAGTCGTGCTCATCTTTTTTGTTGGGAGGGAATGTATAATATGCACAATATTCCCAGCAGCAATAATGTAATAAGGCTATGTGGTCCTGCGTTTGTGAGCTGGGTGACTCAGCCTTATGGTTACTATCACCTATGGGAAGTAAAGGATGGGTCCTAGGGAAGGTTCAGGCCCTGGATTTGGTAGCAATCTTTCTCCTTAGCCAAGCGGGTGGCTTGAGAAGCTGTGTAAAGGTAGCTAAATAGTCACTCTTCAGGAAGATACATGCATCAGATCTCCTTCTATCCTATCCTACCTCTATATAACAAAAGATAGTGACAGAAATCTACATCATGTTGTATAAATCCCCCAAATTAGTTTTGATCTTGGTTCTTTATGCCTGATTTTTGATTACAAAATCCATCTCTGTATTCCTAGGAAAACTAGGAAACTAGGATTACTAGGAAAATATTACTAGGAGTATTATTACTAGGAAACTAGGAGACTAAGCAAATTAAAACAATCTTTTTTTCTTCTTTTTTTCCCTATTTTTCCTTTTTCTTTCTTTTTTTCTCATTTTTCTCTTTCTCTTTTTTCTTTTTTTCTTTTTTTTTTCTTTTTTTTCTATTTTTTTCTTTTTTTTCCCCCTTTTTTATGCATAGATTTCCTTACATTATTTGGATTAAATTTCTATGCTGACCCTGATACACTGATATATTAACTCGTCTCTTCAACAAGAACCATGGCCTTTACCTTTGAACACAAAATTGGAGGTAAAGCCTCAAAGTAATCTAATTATTTGACTGTCTAGTAGAATAAAAACAGAGTATTTGTGTGATCTTCTCTCTCTCTCTCATTCTCTCTCTCTTCCACTCTCCTCCCCACCAAAGAATCATAGAATCATAGAATGCCTAAGGTTAGAAGGGACCTCTAGAGGTCATCTAGTCCAACCCCTCTGCACATGCAGGGCCACCTAGAGCACGTGGCACAGGGCAGCATCCAAACGAGTCTTGAAGATCTCCAGAGAAGGAGACTCCACAACCTCTCTGGGCAGCCTGTTCCAGTGCTCTGTCACCCTCAC
>JAWLRI010000013.1:0-11515 GCA_034781795.1 Crypturellus tataupa | reverse complement strand
GGCCGCGGGGCGAGCCCGGGGCGGGGCTCGCGGACCCTGAGGCGGCCGCTGCCCCACGCGCTCCGGCGGCGTTTGCTCTGTTCGGTGTGTGCCGGCCGGTTTCTTTTCCGGGATTTGGGTGTTGTCACTTTACAGCATTGAGTCTTTCCGTGCAGGGGTCGTGTTTGTTGTATGAAAGGAGCTGTCAGTGCCAACCAGATGAGAAATAAGGTGAAAAATAAGATTCTACCGGTATAGAAGAAATTCCTTTTTCTTATAGGGATAATCAGGATGAATGGTCATTTCCTGATGTCGTGCATGTTACTTGCCTTGGATGCGCACTTGGATCCATGCGTCTGCAGATCATAGTCAGGCCCTGTATCATTACTGGCTGTAGGCCAACATGTGTCCTTGAGCCAGTACCGGGCACGCTGGTCTCAGCCTCCAGGCTGACCTGAGATTGAGTTGGCTGCTGGCAGTCTGTGGAGCTGGTGTTGCTGAGGTCCTGCAGGTAAAGACGAGCGCTTATCAGCCTTAATAGCACTAGCACAATATCAAAAAGGAAAAATGAAGGTGGACGATGACGACCAACATTCGTAATTGTTTTTGACACAGAGGCGTCCCGCTTGGAAGCTGATTTATTTATCAGGTAGGTTCACTTACGGCCTCTCTCTCAGTTTTTAAGAAATTCTCATCTTCAGGAATTTCTTCCACCCTGGAGATTCATAAAGATACTTCCAGTAGATCAATTGTCTGCTTGTGAAAGGAGTGGATCATAGCAAGTTTTCCACATTTTGAAATTAGTGTGTCTGGAGCTGGAGTTTGTTCTGTGTAGAGCATCAGCATAATCATGCTTAACGACCCTTGTGGGGTGATGAAAAGCATGATGGAAAGTGCAGGTTTATTGGGTTTTGCTCTTGATATGTGTTGGGAATGTGGAACAAAGACTGTTGAGAGCTGTGGAGAGAGACTAGTGTGTGAATCACTCTGGAGGAGGCAGCAGGAAATGAGAGATTTATGGGAGTTTGGTATAGGAGCTGGATGACTCTCTCTTGAGGAATTTTGAACAAATAAGAGTTTTTATTTATTTATTTATTTTTGCTGTTTTTTTTTTTTTTTTTTTTTTTAAGGATCTGTACGTGAAATACAGGACATACATACAGGGTGATGTGTAGCCATCCTTGTATCATTAGCCTTTGTTCAGTGGACACAAAAAGGAAGGAGCAGGTCAAACTTCACTTACAAGCTGTTTCTAATTCTGTCAATGAGAGACAAGAAGTCATAATTCACTTGCTTACTCAGCAGATCTGTCAGCACCTACCCTAAGATGCTCTTTTGAAACCTCTTTGACCATTTGATACAGTAAGGTATGTATACTTTGGCTTTGCACAATGAAGCCTGAGAGACTTCAACAACATCTGAGAAGGCTGTTCAGCCCTTGAGTGCTATCATTCCCCGAGAATGCTGAGGGTGGTTTGTGGTGTATGTGCCTTCTTGCCAGGAGTTGTTTTGAAACTTCAGTTACTGCATAGGAAAACAATGCTGTATCATTTGCAGCCTAGGCTGCAAGATGAAGCATCCTAGGCGGTAGGTGGGAGAACAGCATTTATCTCATGGTATCATAGAATCATAGAATCGTAGAATGCCTAAGGTTGGAAGGGACCTCTAGAGTCATCTAGTCCAACCCCCTGCACACGCAGGGCCACCTAGGTCACATGGCACAGGGCTGCATCCAAGTGGGTCTTGAAGATCTCCAGGGAAGGAGCCTCCACCAGCCTCCTCTCTGGGCAGCCTGTTCCAGTGCTCTGTCACCCTCACTGTCACAAAGTTTTTCCTTAAGTTCCTCTGGAACTTTGGATGTTTAAGTTTGTGGCCATTTCCTCTTGTTCTGTCACTGGCCACTACTGAAAAGAGGCGGACCTCATCCTCCTCACTGCCTCCCTTGAGGTACCTCCCTTGAGGTATCATTGTGCACAAGTCTGGAACCCATCAGGATTCTGGTCCTACAGGAAAATACTATACCCATTAAGAAGACTGTACTCAGTTCAGAAATTATTTGAATTTATGTAGGTGAATTAAGCAAAGTTTCTCTTACTTAACTGCAGTTATTCTGACCTTTTTTTTACTTCCAGACAGCTGTTCCTAATGATGATTCCATCGTCTTCAGCAACTCCTGCCAGCGATGTTGCGCTATTTCCAAGCGTGGCTTCTCAGGAAATCTGGAGGTCACAAGTTCCAGGCTGTTCTGGATTGGTCACACGGCACATCAGTCATCGGGCCAACAACTTCAAGAGACATCCAAAAAGGAGAAAACACATCCGCCCTTCACCACCGCCACCACCAAATACTCCATGTCCTATTGACTTGATTGACTTTGGGGATCTCCAGCCTCAGAGGTCTTTCCTTGAACTCATGTTTAATGGGTGCATTCTCTTTGGGCTGGAGTTCAGCTATGCCATGGAAACAGCCTATGTTACTCCTGTGCTGCTTCAGATGGGGCTTCCAGACCAATTGTATGGGATGGTGTGGTTCATCAGCCCTATACTTGGTAACTTTTCTTTAGGCTATTTCTTCTCCTTCTGTGTACTTTGCATTGCACAGGAACATATGATTTTGTGTTCTGTACCTTTGCAATTCACAAGTATACCCTTTTAAAAACCCCTGTGAAACAGGCCTATAGAAAAACTGCCACTTTCTGGTGAGTCCCTTTTCTTTTAGGGTTCTTGCTGCAACCTTTGCTGGGGGCCTGGAGTGACAGATGCACATCAAGATTTGGGAGGAGAAGACCTTTCATTCTGGTTTTAGCAATAGGTGGGTCTCAAGAAATCATGGGCATAACACTTGTAAAGTAGAAATATGGCACGTCTGTTTAATAGCATCCTTTATGGTACTAAGCTGAACAAAAAGGCCTCTGATATTTTTGGGAGGCAATGTTGGGTATTATGAGTGTGAAGAAAGTGATGAGTGATACTGAGATGATGCTTTGGCAGCTGGGGATCCATGTGTAAATGATTCTGTCTTAACAGAGTCGGAAGAGTTAACATTTTCAGACTTTGGGAAGTTTTCCTTTGGCCAAACGAGATTCCGAACTCAAGCAGTGGCAGAGGATATCTGTATGCCGTGAGCCACACGGCTTCCCAGGTTGTGATAATAGGACCAAGAGCAGTAATACTTACCTAGTGCTTTCAGAGACCGTGTAGTGATACAGTTCTTATTTAGGAGTGACTGATTTATTCTGTTTTTATTCTCAGGAGCATTGCTGGGGCTCTCACTTATGCTGAATGGCAGAGATATTGGCAGTGCTTTGTCTGACTCTGAGAATAACCACAAATGGGGAATCATTCTTACGGTCTGTGGCGTCATCCTCATGGACTTCAGTGCGGATTCGGCAGACAATCCCAGTCATGCCTACATGATGGATGTTTGCAGCCCAGGAGATCAAGACAGGGGCCTCAATATCCACGCTTTGCTAGCAGGTACGCTTGCTTCGTGCTTCCTTGCTGGCATGAACTCTGAGTGATTAAGTCTTGCCCTGAGTTTGAATTATGGATCTTTCCCACTATAAGTATGATGGAATACTTAAAAATAGTTACCTTTGAAAGCTTTTACATACTGCAAGAGGCTTTTATAGCTGCCAAAAGCCAAGCAAGGCACAGCCCTGGGTTGCCGATTCTAAAGGTGGCCCTCCTGTCTTTTACAATGCCTAGGGAAATCAAATTATCCCTTGAGGGAGAAGGTTCAGCTTGTTACAAGTGTGGGAAATAGGCTGCCTTTAGTCACTTTGTTGAAGTGGGTAGAGCATGCAAGGTGCTCTGCTCTCTTGTTCCTGACATTATATGTCTTATATGTAGTGTTACTGACATTACATTATGTGTAATGCTGCAACCTAGTTTTTCGCTCCATTAGGTGACTTTTTATGCTCTTTAATGTGTGCTTAGGGAAGAAAAGGACAGCATTATAAGGCTTTTGCCATGTGAATGGAGAGTGGAGTCCAGTACCCTCAGAACTTCTTGTTTGTCTACAGTAGCACAGTGGCAGTTCTGTACAGTACTGATGTGTTGCTGAATGTTTGGTACACTTCTGAAATGATTAAGTCTATCCTCCTAGTGAGTGAGGAAATTGGATTTTAAACATACCTTTCAGAGAAGCGGTTTTAGCTAACGGATTGCAAAACCTTGCTATGTGGCTGAACTTAAATTGCCAAAGGGAAAGTGATCAGTCCTTGGCAAAGAAAGAATAACAGCATTTCTATTTCTTTGTATCAATTGCTTTTACAGTGCTGGCCTTCTCTCTCTTTCTGTACTCTACGCATTCAGACTGTCCGTGTGGTACAAATTAATATGTTACTACATTTGAGTTAAGGAATTAAGTAGTAAAGTAAAACTAATACATTGGAGTCTGCACATGGCTTATCAAATAGTGCTGTGCTGTTACTGATTTGAAGGATTGGCTAGGGAAGATAATCTCAGCTCTGTTTTTCCACCAGGTCTTGGAGGTGGCTTTGGTTATGTTGTTGGAGGAATACACTGGGATAAAACCAGTTTTGGAAAAGCTGTGGGAGGGCATCTTCGTGTCATCTATATCTTCACCTCAATTACACTGACGATTACTACTGTGTTGACTCTAATTAGCATTCCAGAAAGACCCCTGAGGTCCTTTAGCAAGAAGAAAAAGGTGATGAAGAGTCCAAGTCTTCCTCTCCCTCCTTCCCCACCTCTCTTCTTTGAGGAAGGTGTAAATGAAAACCTTGCTTCTCATAACTCAGCTCACTTATATGCAAGTTTTGCAAGTCCAGTTTCGCCCCTCAGCCCACTCACGCCCAAATATGGCAGCTTTGTCAGCAGAGACAATTCCTTGACAGGAATTAATGAGTTTGCATCATCATTTGGGACTTCAAATATTGACAGTGTGCTTATAGACTGTTTTACTGGTGGGCACAATAGTTACTTAGCACTTCCAGCTAGCATGCCCAGGCAGCCTGTCAGTGTCAGCTTTCCCCGGTTGCCAGATGGCTGTTACCACCAAGAAAATGGAATTTTGGAGCAAGGGGAGAGCAGCATAACTCCAGGGGCTGATGGCGAGGCACTAAGGGTGGGCTCCCTGGATGCAATAAAGCCACGGTCATCAGGGATCCTGAAAAGACCTCAGACCTTGGCTATTCCGGACATTGTAACAGGACATTGTCCAGAAAGTAGCAGAAGAAGAAATGTAACTTTCAGCCAACAGGTAAGGGCAGAAAAACAGTGTAAATGGTATAAACTCATGACAGCGCAAACCTGAGTGTTCATTTAATCTCTTTATGTAATTTTAAATATATGACACACAAAAAGACTCCTCATGACAGCCTGGCTACAAAGGTTACTACAGGAGCAGAACACCTGCTATAACTCTACCAATAAAAGGATGGGCAGGACATGAATTGTGACAGGCAATCTGTGAACTGCCTTGTTAAGATGGCAGATAGGCAAGTGTTCCACCTCTTCCAGTCCTTGTGTAGAAGTCAGATTGGTATTTTTAGCCCTGCTTTGCCACTAGGAAGTTACCAAGTGAGAGCAAAAAAAAACAAAAAAGACATATTTTTATTGAGCCTGTATCTTCCCTTTCCACAGAAATACCTGCAAGATAGGGCCAGAGATAGGATTCTCTCATGAGCTTCTCCTTATGGCAGTCATTATACCTGGTTCCATCAGGGAGGTGAGGTTTCTCTTACTCAAGGGAAAGACTGTGGCCTCACCTCCCATTGTTGGTGATAACTTGGAATCTCTGAGACCCCTGTATGCTAGCCTATTTTTTTATGATCCAGGATGAGGTAATTTTTAAAAATTATTATTATTATTATTTATCTGCTTTTGTTTGGGTCAAATTTTGCGTACATGTGCATGTAGGAATCAAGTATCAAGGACAGCAAGTCATGAAAATAACTGTTAAACCTTCCCTCTTTTTCTTCACTGACTCTGTAACTTCGTGGGCAAATTCACCTGATGGTGGGTACAACTCCTATTAAATTCAGTGACAGTTATGTTCAGTTATGCTAGCGTTTGAACTGGGTTGCCAGTTCAAAAAAATCCAGAAAATCGAAGAGTACTGTTTCAGTTGCACTGAAAGCTATATCACAGTACTGACATTTGCACTCACCCTAAGGTTAAAACTTGCAGCTCTGCTTACCTCAAAATGCTCTTCTTAATATGCAAATCAGCATACTGCAATAGCTGCTTAACTTTGAAATGCTCAGATAGCTGCGTAATATTGCAGAGTTTTGCTCAAAGGCTGTTTGGATTTTGCATAATGTGTGTGTTGACCTGGGAATTTTTATGGTGCAGGTTGCTAATATCTTGCTAAATGGTGTTAAGTATGAGAGTGAGCTGAATGGATCAGGTGACACCTCCGAGCAACCTCTCTCCCTGAAACTTCTGCTTTCAACCATTTGCCACATGCCCAAGGCTCTGCGTAACCTTTGCATCAACCACTTCCTAGGTAATTGGAAAGTGTTGTCTTGATTTTACCATGAGGTAATTGACTGTGGTTAAATAAATATATATATATATCATTGCAGTGGCTATTAATTCATTCCATTACACTGAGTGATAAGAGAAGCTCTGATATTTAGGTTTTCAGAACACTAAGAAATAAAAAATGGTGCCGCCAACATTCCTAGAAGGGAAATAACATTGGTTTAAATCAGCACAGCTATTGAGTTGGATGTTTGTGCTGGAACATAAGAGAAACATTCATTTCCCCTTCCCCACCACCTTGGCAGCATGCATTTACACAACATTTGGCAGGCTGTGAGGGGACACAGACTGCAGCACTGCAGGGCTGCCTGTGTTCCTACTGTTACCTTCGTTCCTACCAATGCATGACTGGAGTTTAGGAAGAGCTTGTAAGCAGCTCAGTTTACACAAACTTGGACAGGAGACAACAGGTAGTTAATACTTACAGGCTGAGGAAGAAATTAAAAGATTGCCTGCACTGCTCTCCCAGGCTTGGGTTTGAGAGTAGGGTTTTTTACTGTCAGAAGTCCTGTAAAGGCTGCATCCACAACATAAGAAGCACTCCTTCCTTGTGGGAAGACAACAGCACTCTGAAATGAGTACATGCTAAGTTATTCTATGAAAAAACTGGGCATCATAACCTGCCAAAAGCTGAAGGTAGTTCAGACTACTGTAGTCTGGTTTTCTGTCTTGATAAAACCAATATTCTGTAATCTGTAGTTTGCCTCTAGGACTCTGTATGAGGTAAAACTTAATGTTTAACATCATGAATGACTTTGACAAACATTACAGCAAAATACACAGCCAACGGCAGTCTCAGAAAAGTGGTGCTAAGCATTATGTAATACCAACATTGCACAATCTGCCTGCCTTCAGTTGTGACTTGAAAGGTAGATAATAGCATTCATGGCTTACAGGGGAAAAGAGGTGCTCAGTGATCCTAATTTGTTACTTCTGGCTTCTTTCAGGTTGGCTTTCATTTGAGGGGATGCTGCTCTTTTACACCGACTTCATGGGAGAAGTAGTGTTTCAAGGGAATCCAAAAGCTCCTCACAACACAGATGAGTATCAGAAATACAACGCTGGGGTCACCATGGGCTGCTGGGGAATGTGCATCTATGCATTCAGTGCTGCCTTCTATTCAGGTACTAAGTAAAGCCACCCTATATGTTACTGACAGCATGATACACCTCCTAAAGTGGTGCATCTTCCAACAAATACTCTTGCATTTGTGTTACGAGTGCTAAATGAGTATTTGGTTGTTCGCAGTATTATCTCTGTTACTTAGCATGGCCTTAGCAGAGGTGACAAGCAGACCAGTGAAAACGCGTTTCTGTTACTGCAGAGTTCTTTTCGCAAACAGCAGATTCAAAGCGCATTAATCTAGATGTCCACTCAGCCAAGCAGCGTGGGGTGAGCACAGTGCCTTAATGCTGTACCCACCCGATGGTGGGTGCTGCTCCCAGAGGAGCAGCAGCTCCTCTCTCCTCCCCATGGGACAGGGACGCACTGAGGAGTGCAGCTCTCTTGTGCTCTCTCCATGCAACCAGGCTGTGCAGAGGGGCGTCACTTGGAAGGGTGCTGAACACATGCCCGCAGACCACCAGTAACCTGGGGTCCTAGCGGTCACCACAGCACTGTCTGTGTCTGGGCAGTAGGGCTCCAGGGAGCAGCTTTGCATCCTTGGAGTCCTGCCGCCCTGCTGGTGGCTGGGGAGGGCCACAGTCTGTGCTGCCCTGCGATGCGGTGGCATTATCTTGCAGCTGTGCTGGAGAAGCTGGAGGAGCGTTTCAGCACGCGGACACTGTACTTCGTGGCGTACCTTGCCTTCGGGCTGGGCACCGGGCTGGCCACGCTCTCCAGAAATGTGTATGTGGTGCTGTCACTGTGTGCCACCTATGGCATTCTGTTTGCTACGCTTTGCACACTGCCCTACTCCCTGCTGTGTGACTACTACCAGAGCCGCAAGGTGAGTATGGGAAGCTGGGGTTGGGGGTGGTTTTGCTAGCAGCCCCTCTCACATGGTGTCCCCCATAGTTCGCCGGCTCGCAGGCAGAGGGCACGCGGCGTGGGATGGGCGTGGACATCTCCTTGCTGAGCTGCCAGTATTTCTTGGCTCAGATCCTTGTGGCTGTGATTATGGGGCCTCTGACTGCAGCAGTGGGGAGTGCCAGTGGTGTCATGTACTTTGCCTGTCTCATGTCTTTCTTGGGCTGTCTCTTTTCCTCCCTCTGTGTCATCTATGAGCTGCCGCCTGGTGAGGAGCTGCTTGAGGAGCAGCAGCCGCTTGTGCCCAGCACGTGACACCTTGCCACATGGGAAATCAATAAAAGCACTAGGGCTGTCATTGTCTCTGCTGTGTTGTCGTGTGGCAGGCCATCTCGCTTCCTGTGGGGTGGAAGGGAGGGCATGTGACACTCTGGGCCCCACCATCCTCACAGCCTGCGGAGGAGGGGGCTTGTCTGTCTCTGAGGCAAGGGTGATGCTAGCCAAACACGTGGCTGTAGGGACCGTGCCAGTGGTGGATGTGGGGAACCATGGGAAGAATTGCCCTGCCTGCAGCAAGGTGAGTGCGAATGAGTGGCTGCAGTTCACCCATGCTGCGCGTTCCTTCTGTGAGATGGCAGGAGCCTTTTGACACCCCCAGGGCCCACAGTCTCCCCAGCAGGGAAGCAGGGTGTTTGGCTCACCCTAGAAAGTAGTGGTATGAGACAGTGGGTTTTGCCCTTCTCAGGCAGAGAGCAGGCCTGGGGTGGTTTCCTTGATCTGAGGTGGCCAGGAAATACTGCCTGTTGTGCTGACCAAGAGAGGTGCTTGAAAGTCAGTGTATGTGCGGTAACGGGGTGCACTGCCCTTTGGGACAGCAGTAAGTTGGGAGGGGCCCCAAGGCAACACATTTTTTAGACAAAGGATATCAAGTTTTTTTCAGCAGTCTGTGGTACAGTGAACAGAGGAACTGACAGCCTCAGGGCAGAAATGGAAGATTTTGGTTAGGCCGAGTATAGCATTTCCCAGCCTTTTCGCAAACTGCTTTAACAATGGGAAATTTAATGTTACTGGTTAAAGACACACTATTTGAAAGGTGTTTTCTGTACAACTGAAACTTCAAGAGGACTGTAATAAGCAGTTTTCCAACAAAATTCTAATTGTTGAGTTACCAAAAAACCCCATATTATTAACTGTCCAGTGCAGTTTGAGGGCAATAACTTTTGTATCTGTGTTCCAAGCATGGCCACTCAAGCTGTTTTTCACAAATTTGAAGCATTTGTTATGAGACATAAAGGCTAGAAGGTTTTAGTTTTGGAAGAAAATCTCACCTTGAAAGCAGATGATGAGAAATGTGCAGAATGTTCCATAGTGTGGTAAACTGCAGTGCTGAGGCAGGTACAAAAGGGGTGGCTTAACCTGCCTGGCAGCAGAATGCTTCCTTTCACAAAACCTTTTCTTTGTATATATCTTTCAAGCAAGCAAATCCTGAGTAAGCCTAGAGAAGAGCTTCTAGGAATCCCTAGTCAACTATAAATCACTAAGTTACATAAAATATTGCTCTGAAAATGTCTAGTATATGGAGGATGGAGGAGTTAGATAAACCAATACTGCCTTTCACAGCCTTATCCTCTTCATGTAATATTTTTCCATCACCTGGTGTAATGTTTCTCTTTAATCAGCAATAATCCACCTATCCTCAGGATTGTGATTTTGTTAAAAGACTTTCCTTAAGAGCAATATAATCTATTCCTTCCTGCTTGGATGAGTATAGCACAAGCCTTACTCGAAAACAAAGTTGAAACTATTCATTACTTGATTTTGTAGAACAGAGTAAGAGTCATACAGAAAGAAACCCCTCACAAGTAAGAGGTATATCTGAGAGAGGAGAGGAATGTCAGTGAGTTCCCTACTTCTCAGGAACAAGAAAAGGACAAATACGTGACAAAGTAATAAGTCTGATTTTACTTCAGGCAAATCACACTTTTACGTGAACCAAAAAAAAAAAAAAAAAAAAAAGCCAGAACTTCTCTGGAGAAATAAAACAGAAGAATAGCAATAACCCCCTTGCATTTGCCAGTGTGAGGGTTCATTCAGACCACTGCACTGTCCTGTTTTAGACAAAGAGTACACAGTCTTTGTCTAACACTTGAAAAACACTTGGAAAGCAGCTGTAAGCAGTAAGCAAGGGGAAAGGAGCAGCAGTCATATGCCAAGGTTGCAGAAAGTGACACACTTTAGCCAGCAGTGTACCTGTTGACAAATGACACCTTGTGCTGCCTGGCATGGCTTTGTACCCACGCTGCAACAAGACCGGTGCTCAGGCTTCCTCTCTGCTGCACACGAGTGGGGCGGCAGGAGGAACGTTTCAGAGTGCAGAGCCAGCAGAATCAGCTTGTACAGGGGACGCGTTGGACGATGCGGACGCGGCGAGGGGGCTGTGGAGCGGTGCTCAGGCCGCCTGCTTGGGATCGCCGGCGCCGTCCGGGGAGGACGCTGCAGCCTCCGGCGTCCGCCGCCTCCGCAGCCTCTCGGCGCCGGTCAGCGTCATGGGGTGGAGCGGCAGGAAGCCGGCCAGGCCTGCGGGGACAGGCCGTGAGCTGCGCGCCAGCCCCCCGCCCCGGGCCCGCTCCCGCTCCGCACCTACCCAGCAGCTTCTCGGCGGGCCGGGAGAGCTGCGCGCCGCAGCCCAGCCAGTGCCGCAGCCGCTCCAGGTTGAGCCCCGCCACCTTCTCGCCGTGGGCGTTGGGCAGCGGGTCGAGGCAGCCGAGCTGCTCCAGGTACTTGCCGTCGCGGGCGCGCTTGTTGTGCGCCGCCACGATGCGGAAGAAAGGCCGGTTGGTGCAGCCCCCCAGCGCGAAGCGGATCACGACGTGGCCGCCCCGGTAGCTCTTGAGCAGACGGTGACCTGCGGAGAGAGCGGGGCGCGTGACGGGACGGCGCGACGGGACGGGAGGGCCCGGGCGCGGCGGGCGGGCGAGCGGCACCCACCCAGCTGCACCATGGCGGCGGCCGGGCTGCGCGCTCCCGCGGTGAGGGTGACGTCAGGGACGCGCCGC
>JAWLRI010000011.1:1356305-1484692 GCA_034781795.1 Crypturellus tataupa | reverse complement strand
AGGAAGGAAGGAAGGAAGGAAGAAAGAAAGAAAGAAAGAAAGAAAGAAAGAAAGAAAGAAAGAAAGAAAGAAAGAAAAAGACAGACAGACATGGGAATTTTTTTTCTTAGATGCTCTTACAAGTCTAAAATCTTGGCAGAAAGTATAGAAAACTTTGAAATTACCAAGTTTCAAAGGAACTGGGGATAAGTACTGAGTGAACTTTAAAGTACCTCTTGGGATCTGCATAAGGATTTATAGCAGCTACTTGAAACCAAACTAAATATAGAGGTTTTGCATAGTTCCAACCCCAAACCAGACAGTGCTGGCAGTTTAAGCTGGGTTCTTCTCGGAGCAATTGATTTGGTTTGAATCTGAAACTCTAAGCAAACCTCAGTAGATGCAAACTCATGCCGGCAGCTTCCACCATGAAGTGCTGACTGACCCGTGTATCAAAACCAAAACCCAGCTGAACTACTTGAAATCCTGCAGGCAAATGCCTAGCTCAGAAAATGTCTTCATTCACTTACATATATAAATGGAAGATAAAATGCAAGGACAGGATCCAATCACACAAAAATAAATAAAAATAAAGAGCAATGAGAACATCTGTATGCTTCATAAAATACAATGGGAGGAAAGGGCCTCTCATACCCTTGTTGGAAGTATCTATAAGCTATGATACTACTTTTGGGTTGCCTCTGAAAACAAGACCATCACGGCACAACTCAGCTCCATTCCTTAAACAACTCTAATACGACACAGTTTCAATAGCTAAGCACGGGCTCAATCATAGACTTCCTCATAATTCCCACCTTTTCAGTGTAAACCTCTCCATTTTTGTTTTGTTGACAGCTACAGGTCTGGAGAATCTGTTTTCTGATATAGAGGATTTGTAGGTTCATTATTAGCATGCTGAAATCAAGCTGCTGTTGATCATGAAAACCATTAATGGGAAATTGAAAAGGGGTGAATTGAAACTAGGATAGATTCAATGTCTTACCAATTATATACAGTAATACCTGGTAAGCTTAGTCTGCAGAATATGCTTTGTTATAACTGTGTTACAGAATATACACCCATTAAATATTCCCAGCATCTCCCCTTCTGCATGGTTGTCCTGATGCCCTAAAACAGCAGCTCTTGCTGTAACAAATACTGCCTATCACACAAAAGTAAGCAGATGGGTAAACAGGTAACAAAAGTGCATTTTATAATGCGAACGGCTGTAGCTACAGGAATTACCCTGTACAGGAATAGAGCAATACACAAAATGGTGATGGTGTCCAGAAAGAAGAGGGGAGATGGAGCTCTCTGCAAACACAATTCTAAAATATGAGCTGGTCTAAATGAAAGGATCACACCACAGAAACCATGATCTTCTGCTACCAGTTCTCAGATGGAATCTGTCTTCAAGGCTGCAGTGTGAGCTACACATCAATTGAAGGGGCTACAACCTCCAGAACAGCTACAAGAATAAATTCATTACCATCAAAAATTACCATTTCTGTGGCAACAGATGGACAGCTGAAACAAGGAGAGTGTCATTTGTTCAAGGCCACACAGGAAATCTATGGCAGAACCATGTTCCAACCCACGTCTCCAGAGCCCAGACCCAATGTTTGAACCACAAAAAGCTATTCTTTTTGTCTAGAACAGTCCAACTGGCGTTCTGCTTGCTGAGTGCAGCAGGTACGGGCTGACATTCCAAGTTATTGCAATTGATATTATTAGCACATAGCAACAAAGACATGTGCAGTGGAGTATTGGCAGTCAAAGGGATAAGTGATGATTGTAAGATAAAGTGTTTGTGTTTCTTGCCATCTGTTTGCAAATAATCCAAAATATTATTTTTAGGAATGCTGATTCTGCCATAGCTATATTTGTGGTGTAGGATAGATCTTTTGTAGTAGTGGATGGCTGAGATATAAAGCATTTGTTGCTAGTAGAAAACAGAAACATTAATCAAAAAACTGTGAATGTAAAGTTTTTTTATCTTAGCAGGATGTACATACATTAGAAATATATAAAGTTTTGTGTTTAACAGAACCATAAAATCTGCATGACAAAAATACCATAGTGCCTTAAGAGAGCAAAGGTGCAGATGGCACATGCAAGATCTTTGTGGGAAGGAGCTTTGCTAAGTTTTTTAAAAAAACTCATACTGGGACTGCTTGTACAAGTAACTTTCATAAATATCGCCTCTTCCACTGCACATGCCAGTACGTTGCCTTTCTTTGTCTGCTCAGAGCAGTGCACGTATTCAGCAGTGCAGCAGCGAGGGAATCCAAATGAAATGCTTGAGCATCCTGTGTCACAAGGGTTGGTCACGTCTTGTGTGTGCAACCAGCAGGTAACTCAGCAGCAAGAGGTGACACCGTATCCCATTGGGCACGCAGAGAATCTGTCACATTCCTGGGAGAAAGGGCAAACCCAACAGCAGGCAACTCCTCATCACCCCCAGTTTGGGGCAGGCTGGTCAATAGGGACACCCTGTAGCTGAGGACCAGAGCAGAAGGCAGAAAGGATGCCCCTAGAATGCGAATTTGGAGGCAACATTGTGTAAAACAGTAATTCAAAGCCTAACTTTGTCTTTGGCTACGTCTCCTTCAGGAAAGTTAGTTTGGCATCACCTCACCCTTACACAAACTCTCCAACTCTTCATTTTATTAGGCTGAGGCACACTCTACATGTTATAAATCTACAAAGCTAATGGCCAAACAAGTTATACGTTCTGATTTATTGTCTGCTTTGGCTCAAACCAACAGGTCTATACATTAAGGGGAGGAGGGGGAACAACATGCTGTCTCTGTATTTATAACCTTGTCATTTAAACATTTGGCAGCCTTTCAGCTGCTCCATATGTTCAGTGGATTAAGCTTTACCATACAAGGAGCGAAGCAGCACAGCCTAAAGAAAGCTGATATTGTATGGCCTCAAAGTCTGGCAGTAAAAATAATAATCAAGGCAAATTTTCAATAAGAGCCATTCTGTGGTACCACGACTACTTCAAAGGACACGTAATGAAACTCTGACATCCTTAAACATTCCTGGCAGACAAGACGACATAGGCCCTACACATCAAAGCTACTGTTAACTCTTGTGCTTAACGTAAAGAGCAGACGTAAAGAGCAGAGCTTGTTTCCAAAGGCGATACTGGAAAGAGACAAAAATAGGATCTAAAAATTGGGAAAGTTATACCCCGTCTGAATAGGGACTGTATAAAAGAGCAAAGAAATGAGGTTTTGGAAGAACACTTGGAATGGGAAAACTGAGGGTTTTCAACCCTCAATGTGATGGTTTATGCTTATTAGAGCATTACAGTAGTTTTAAAAACATACTAAAATTAATAAAAACACATCATAGATATACTTTTAAGTATATGTATATATATGTAAATTAATTATATTTTACATGCATACTTGTTGACTTGATATCTTAGCATATGTCTGCCTATGAGACCCCTCCCAAAAGTGTTCTCCTCCAGCAGAATTCAGACTTGTGTTCATAGCAGCAGTAATATTGGGGAAAAAAAGGACAAAAAAAAACCCCAAAAAACAAAAAACAACAACAACAAAAAAAAACAACAGCTTCCAGACTGAAGTTCAATCTCTTTTTCTTCACCTTGCATCACTGCAGGTTTGCATTAGGTTTGAGGTTGTTATATAGGAGTTGAATTTTGTGCTATTGGATGTAAAATGTTTCCTTCTCATCAGCTAATGCTACTTTTTTAGTATCACAAGGATTTATTTTAAAATATACTTCAACTATTGAGGAGACGCAGCTAAAACCACCTCCCTGTTCCATGTCCAAATTTTCCTAAAGCCTCATGGTCGTCCCTCCTGAGAGCGGAGGCCCTCACATGTAGACTCCAATCAGAATTGTTAAGTTTAACTGAAAAGTGGCTCATAACAGAGCTGCCCTTAAATGTTGGCTCTAAGCATGTGCAACATAATTAATCATTAGTAGCCAAGGCTGCTAATTTTGTGTAATAACCCTGTTTCCTCTGGAGAAGCTGAGTCTGCAGCATGATACTGTATGGATAGAAAAGGTATTTTCTTATGGTAAATTTAACTGGGGGCTGATGCGGAGAGAAATCAATAAAAAAGAAAATGCTAAATTCTTTTGAATACAATATTTTTTCCTTCCACTGTGAACTTTCTAAATTACTCCTCGTTATTTATTTCTCATTATTTTTCTCTCATAATGAGTTTCTCCAGTACAGTGTAAAGGCACAGTTGAAATATTGAGTTGACCTACCATCCTTATCAGCAGCAAGCTGGATAAAGATATCCAAATTGTATTTTCTTCTTAGTATTCAATCATTTCCCATTTCATTGCCTTCCTGCTTGTGCGTTTCCTCTGCTGTCACACATTGCCTCGTATGAAGCAAGGAAGATAATAACCAGGTTCTCCAAGTCAGACTCAACACAGCCCTTTATAGACCATGGCACCACAAAACAGGGGCACTTGAACACCACTTATTATCAGGAAAAAAATGACATTTGCTGGATTGTCATAATTTCAAATATTTTACATTGAATATAATAATTTACTCAAATTTAAAAGCTTTAGGAATTGATGAAATGATATAACTTTCTGCATATCACATCCCTAGACATCCAGAAAGAGTTTATATTAAACGGTCAGACAAATTGTAATTACTTTACCATATACTGCCTCATTCTACAACTTTACATATTTTCTAATATGAAATGTCTAATTGTCTTTCAGTACAATTTGTATTATTCTTCTTGCTCCTTTGTCAGTATTTTGAGTGATCTTCTGTGAGAAACTTTCGAATTATGGTCATAAATGGCTACATGCAAAACGGAAAAAAAAAAGCCCTTCCCAATGGAATTAATCTGGTTTTCATTAATCAAAGTATTCAGAATTTTGTTGACATTTGCACATATTTTCATAGTGTGAATATGGGATAGCATTTCACGAACAAACTGTATTTGATTAGAAAATCATCATCATCATCTGCAGGTCAGAAAATATATTAGGCATGGAAAAAAAGTCTGATTTAAGAACTGCATTAAAACTAACTTTATAGCCTATCAAATCATGGATCAAATAATCAGAATCTGAATAAAAATGCTTAATTCATGAGACAAATGCACAAAGCAGTTCTAGTAATTAATAGAAATTGACTGTCTTATTATATTATCACTATGAGTCACTGTCTTTCTCACCTGGATACAGAACAGATTTATGAGAGGTAACACAATAATTTATAACTGTACTTTTTGTGCAGGCGTAGGAATGCAGTTGTGCTTTCCATTTGCTTAGTGTAATTAGCACAAACGCTTTCCAGAAGCTGACAACCCTCTCTGCTGCTCTTCAAACAAATGCTCTATTGTCCATTTTAAAAATAACATTCATCTGCATGGGAGTCAGCTTCACACACGTGCTTTTGTTTAGTTTATGTATGGACACATTTGTATTTCATTTATAAAACAAGTAAAATACTAAAACATTCAACCATGTATCCAAGTGCCTAAATTGCATTAGAGAACTTTTTGGTGTGGACATTTACTGTTCTGGACATGTTACTACAGAATCCATGTCCTGAAAGCATTCAGATGCAGTTACATCAGCTCTCCACTTAGCTCTCTTCAAATATACCAGTATAAATACTATTTTTGTTTCAAGAATATTCATGTAAAGGTCTCTGAAAAATAGCCTGAGTCTCCTCTTCCTCAAACTCTGTTTTTCTAAAAAAAAACTTGTTAGCATATACTTTAAAGTGAACCTTATTTCTTGCATTGTTGTTTGAAGATAATTTAAATTGCCTCTTACCCACCAGCTCCTCAATGTAATCGATACCTGTGAACACCACGGTATTAATCAATGACAGCTGACATGGTTTTATAACACCTTTAAGAGCAAACTGTCCTCGTGATGACACTTCTCTGCGGAACAGTGTAACCGTTTTGTTCTAATGCCATCGATCTTCCAAGAAACTAAGAAGTTCGCTGAAATCAATGCCAGAAAGGACAGAACTTCAATCTGAAGTGTTAATTCAAGAGTATCCCATACAAGGCCACAACAACTGCGAGTTTATATGTAACTGAGGTAGGTTTACACTCCTACCCTCAAACATTTAACTTCTGAATGACTCTTTCTCATCATCGTGTTCAGACTGACCCTCAAGGCTACCAGACTCCCAGAGTTAGTTGCTTTTACAAAAACACTGAGCTTATACATAATAATTAATCTCACCGAGTAGGTAGAACCCAAATAATGTCGGTGTATTTTGATAGAGCCTCATATAACATTGATACACTTTTCCACAGCACGTTCACCAACGGCAAACAAATGCATAGATAGCAGAATATGACCAGGTTTATCACAGCCTTTAAATATGAAGAAAAGTCAATGTTACAAGGTATTATTAGCTCCTGCACTGCAATACCCTTGCTCCTGGCTGCTCTTGGAACTCATGGGAATATGATCATACTAAACCCCTTTTTTCCTGAAGTGCATGAAATGAAACCCAAGTATCAGTTTATTTGCTAACTGGGTCCTATGGAAGGGTCCTTATGAACTAAAATAGCGTAAACTATGCATCTGTATGGAAGAGCAGTACATACTATTATTTGCAATGATTACTGGCGACAGCATGCAAGCTTACAACCACATTACATGAAATTTTACAACGATTCATAGGTTGTGTTGGGTTGCTAGGGTTCAAATTTAACACACTTTACTACTGAGCATAACTGGGGTCATCCTTTCCCTGAATCTGTTTGAATCAAGCATATTTAACATGTTTTATAGGTTATATATTTTTTGCAAATTTTTGACCTCATTGTGAACTTACATACAGCTAATTCCCCCCATTTCACGTCTTTCATTGGAAGAGTCAAAATGTCAACAGCATTCTGCTTATACCACAACAAAGCAATTATTATTTGTATGATAATAAAATACCCTGTTGTTTACCCAGAGCTTTTTGCAGAGCACAAAACACCTGACAGACCTTAGTGGTAAACACTGTGACTACAAATAATGTGAATTGCAGCAGACAAGTGAGAAAAGGTTAAGCTAAGGAAATGGGAGTCTCCACTGAAGCCTTGAATTCCCGTGCAAATAGTGAGGAGCGAGGAAAAGGATTTGAATCTGCCACAGGTTCCTGGATCTGCCAAGGATCCTGCTCTCCCCATTGAGGAGAGCTGCAGAAGCTCTTCATTTGCAGACTGAGGAGCAAACCCACAGTTTTCATTATTTGATCAACATACAATTTATTAAAACATATCAATTAAATGAGCTGATTACCCATATAATGTAAATCTTACAGCAGTATCTCATAGCAGGCCATGAGTGCTGTTTATGTCTGTATTAAATATCTCAAGGCAACCACGGGAAGAAAAATAAGCAACCACACAAACAAATACAGCTTTTACAACTGCAGATAGATTGCATTCCTAAAGTTGAATTACTATGCATCTATTCTGGATTATTTCATGCAATTACTTCTTTGATTACCAGAGTGATAATGTTGAGGAGTTTTCAACCTTTCCGAGTTAGATCTTCATGCACAAATATGTTTTGGAGAATAGTAAATGATTTAATAGTCCATACAGAATAGTAGCAGTAAAAATCGCAGCAGTCCTATAATTGAGCTAATGGAGAACCTGATGGAAAGACAAGATAACAAAGGAGAAATGATGCAGTAAAAACTGCTTCACTTTGAGTACAAATGGTAAAAGCAACTGAGAAGGCTAGGATTTCATGTGTAGTTAGTTTCAAATATGAAATATTCAAAATATAATAAAAAGACGTTAGGTAACACACAACTAAAAAAGAAATGAAAAAAAAAAAAAAAAGACAGGAATATTCCACGTATACTGCCATTCCTTTAAATTACTGCTATCAGAAGGATTTCACAATTTTCGGGAACTTGCTCAGGAACACCTTCTCCATATAAGAAAAGTGTTGTAAAGGGCATGAATTTTTTTATCTAGTGAGAATAATGCATGCAAAAGTGAGCTGATTCTGAGTGATTCTGTTCTGTCAACAGAATGTTGTTGATATTTTGGCTCTTCCAATGAAAGATGTGAAATGGGTGGAATTAGCTGTATGTAAGTTCACGATGAGGTCAAAAGTGATCATGCCAAAACATAAAATAAAGATACCTGATTAGAGATTACAAATTGGATGCTTAAGAGTAGTAATGAAAGCTACTATGGATAACACTGAGCAGAAGAAAATGTCCATGGTCCATGTCCAAATGTAAAAAAAAACCCTCCCCCTTTCATTATTTCTGGTAAATTTTCCAATTTTCTTTATCATTTTTGGATCAAAGGAACCAAACCATTCCCTATTTTTGTAGAAACTGTAATTAAACTGAACTGAGAAGAAACAGAGAAAGAAAAACAAACAAACAAAAACCCACCTAAAAATGTGACATATTAGCCAATATGCCATCTAGTTGGATCTCGCGTCACAGGGACAGCCTTAGAAATGCTTTTGCTAGCACGAAACCTTTTAGAGTATGACTTCAAATTGCAAATCATAGAATTGTTCCTGGAAAAGAACAGTCATCTCTCTACGTGCTTGCTTGGAGGGCAGTGCCAAGAGCAGGGAATTAGAGGCCTTTGCAGAGATGGTGTCGGTAGAAGCGGTTTGCAGCCACCTCCTCCTCAACAGCGCTGGACCTTATATAACAAGAATTAATGCACAATGCAAGTTGTTTCAGTGACTTCAGGTCTCATCTGGCATAGAAATGTCAGAACCCACTTCCTCTGCAGCAGAAGTTATGCAATAATATGACTCTGGCACCTGTCTCAGTCAGGAAACGGGTTGAGTTCTTTTAGGAGATGCTTTCTGTATTCACCTACGGGCAGCAGAGACATTACCCGATGTGAAATTTCACATGTGGTTAGAAATGCTGCACGGGGCTCCTTTCATTGAAGCGTGGCTGTCATAAGGCAGTGGCAGACTTGTCACCGAGCGCAACAAAATAACTGAGTGCGAACACAATACCGGCTGATGCGGCTTCGACTTTAAAGAAATGGGTCATTTTGATAACAACAGGTAGAAGCAAGGAATCACCCATAAAACACCGCTATTTGCTGCTGCCTGAAGGTTGGAGGAGTGTGTGCAATGGGTATCAGTTTGCCAGAAGCACCTCCAGTTAAACAGGACAGGAATTATCGGGATACTTTTGAAATCACACTGTGGAGTTAAACAAGTGAAAACACTGCGAAAAAAATCCCCTTCCACCCACATGTGTCAATTCAAATGTTTGACTTTTCTTCAGATATTAAGTATGCAGGAAAAGCAAAGCCACACAGTTGTATTCTCATATCACTCAAAATAAATGTATTTTCTGAATTTTAAAAGAAAAGAACCCATCACTTTTTTAATGACATACTAAGTTAACCCTACCCAGGGGTTAGGTTCTTTTGGTAATAGAAGAGGATGCACCACACTGAAACATTAATTTATAGACATTTACTATTGTTAAGGGAAAATATTGCCAGCTAAAGGAGCCAGGGCTATAATGTTGATTTATTTTTGGTTGAATAAATTCAAGCAAAGCCTTGCATGCATGAGCCTTATGTGCCAGTGCATGTAATAACTGTGACTGATGCACAAGATCAGAAATATTACTGAAGCACTGCAGGAGATATCTCACCTGTGGTTAGTAGGATACGAGCAACATAATGAAAGCAAATGGAGAAAAAAATGCCTAAAAAAAGCAGATACCAACTTATTCTCTTGTACTCACTGTAGCTCATCTCTAAGGAAAGTACTGGCCCTTGGTGGGTTTGTGCACAGCCAGCACCTCATCCCACCATGACCTGGCACAGAGGTATTCACGTCTGCCGGGTAAGCCAAGGATTTGGGCACGTCCTTCCTCGACAGGTAACGCTTGAGCATTTGAAATGCACCTTGATGCCCTGCAAGGCTTTTAAAGCCCTCCTCCCACCAAGGCAGATTTTATTACATTTGCATCCATTTAGCCTGCTTGAAAAGATACTTCAGTCTATAATACAATACTATGATTTTGCATAAAGTTTTTTAGAGATAACGTAAAATACTATTTTAATAACCTTATTTCAAAATGCATCAACAAAATGGATGGCATTTTGCATACTAATCACATGTGCACTGTATAAAATACTGTCTTTTTTGTTGATTTGTGCACAATTTAAAAGACCCTGAGTGCTTTGCAGTCTCACTTTGATATAATGCATTGAAATAAGGGAAGTGACGAAGAGCAGTCAATAAGCTAGATGTCCACGGGGTCAGCAAGAGGCATCATTTTGGGATGTTTTGGTCCAGCACACACAAATCAGAAAATAATTAAAAACAAAAGTGAGATAGAGAGGGTTTTCCTTCAGCTGAGTTAAACTCTTCCGTAACTCTTTCCATCTCAGCTATAGAAAACATAGGAAAATACTTACATTTTCTCTGACCTGCAACTCCACTCTGAACACTCGGAAAATACAAGCATCATATTGTGAAGCCTGTTCTACACATTATTATTTCTGCATAATCAAAGTACTAAAATTATTTTTTAACACAGCACATGCAAAGAGGATCTGAAAAAGCAGCTGGTTTTGCACAACATCACATTCCTGTTGAAACAGAGTTTTGAAAAATTGAAAGAAGAGCTCATAGATGACTGTCTATTATTCTAATCTGAAATGCAGAGAAAAATTCCTTTAAAAGTGATCTGCACAATTGTTGCCAAAAGATAATCAAGGATAATTACAGATAATTAATCTGCAGAGAGGTTAGCGAAAAATTTTGAACAAAATAGTAAGGAGTTAAAAAAAACGAGCATTTGTGCTATATGATATGCCAGATTCAATGCTGGTTTTCTTTCAAGGACAGTTAATTCAGGTAAATGACAATGTCTACTTTAGTTTATGATTTTGACATCTGTCTTCTCTTTCAAAATAAATGTTATATAAACACAGAACTAAGTTTGCTAGCATCTGTCCCTGTGGGATACTGCGGAATAAGAGTCTGTTTAGCATTTCACATTCACCTGAATAATTGTGACTTTCTGGTTTTCAATGGAAAATCACCTGAGCATCCATGGTACAACAATTCCTTATGAAGAAGTCGGCAAGGCAGGTCCCACTGGAAATGACAGGGCCTGTAGGGAAATAAAAGGGAAAGGAGCTGAGCTCTGCCCTAAGCTGTTCTTGTTTTGCCTCTATTTCCACTTCATATTCAGAGATGGCCAAATAACCTTAGTATTAGATTGATCCCTGTCATATGCCGCATGCTTAAAATCTTTAGAATTCGATATAGAATTGCTGCGCAGACACCGGGCTGAGATGGAGGTTAATAAAAAGAGAAAACACTGCCTGAAAACAGATGTTTGGATTTTGTAGCACAAATATAGCTGAGTCTCTGCAGATAAGCCCCGATTTCACCAAGTCTAAGAGATGAGACAAGCATTCCCTCTTTAATCTGATTTGGTTTCCTCTCCAGTATCCAGATAAGATAAAAGCACAAGAGATAAAGGTCCCATTCTTTGAACAATTAATCAGTGGCTTTTTATTGTCTTCTACAATGCTTGGAGCGTCTGGGTAACTAATAGAAAGCAAATCTCATATATTATAGGGATTCTAGGATTTATCACTTCATGGCTTGTCTTCCTTGTTTATAAAATAAGGTGATTGAAAAGAGTCATGCATAAAGTTGAGCTTTAATGACTTTTCAGGAGAATCATACCAACTAATGAGAGCTCCATGTCGCCAAACTCGTGAGGAAGACATGGCTAATGGGCAAGAGTGGATACAACGACCAGAATAAACACACAAATTATTTCAAATAGCAAGTTCGTTTCCAGAATATAAGAGAAAACTAAGCTGAAAAGGTAAATAATTACTAATTAAAATTAGTTAGATGCCTATTTGTTAATTGAATGCTTAGAACTTGTATTATCACACTTTCAAAGCGCAAAAAGTGTAAGATACTTAAATAAACAGAAGCTGGCTCAAGGGCAATACTAGCAGTGTTATTATGTAGTGTCCTCTTACTTCAAAAAAGAGAAGAATAAACTTTCATTTAACTATGAACAAAACTAGCTCTAGTTTTGAGTTTTCTATTGTGATCTCTGCATGACACTAATCTAATTATTTTAATCACCTGCTCTGCTGATAACCTCTTACAGCTCAGTGAAGTGGACCAGGAGCTCTCCTATGCAATGCTGTGATTTCGTAAATTAGAAAACAATCCTATAACCACAGTCAAATTTATTTACAATGAATTTTTGCCAGTCTTCCAGCTGGGATCTCCTATGATGAGTTCTTTAACTTCCTTTATTTCCAGCTTTTCTAGCATATTTGCAATCATCTTTGTTTCACAGAGACAACCTGGTTGCTAAATTCTGTGACTGTATCACCCCAGATGTTGAATAACTCCTTTTTACCTCATCTAAGTCAAAATTGTAGTTCTTTTCTCAGCTCTCTTCATAAATTTGCACCTTGTTCCTTACTTTTCCATCTTGTATAATGTCAAAACTAGAGCTGCTAGCTCTTTTGGCTCCCTGCATTTTTTCCCTTGGTGTAAATTCTTGGTACACTCTGAGTCAGCTGCATGAAATTGTCTAATTTCTGCTCCTTTAACGTTCTCTCAAATGCAGCTAATATGAGAACACTGAAATATAGGTGACATTTTATTCCGCTCCTCTCCTCTTACTTCTAGACTGCAAACACCAGGATTTATTGGATGTTGCCAAACACATTTTAGGTGCTACTGTAAAACAAAATGATTCATTGATTCAGCAAACACTTACAGCAAGATGATTTTTCATCGCGTTTTCAAATGACTAACTTTTTGTGAGGATGAACACATGCTGGGAAGAACACTGAAAAATATACAGAATATGAGTATTGCAAGTGCACATGCATAACCGCAGACCTTTTGCACAACCATGCCAAGCTACCGAAGACTGCCACTATATGACACTACTTGATAATATTTGATTCACCTTTCTGCAAGATAGAAATCAGCACGCAATTTGGAGAATTTTGGAGGAATTGCATTCCTAAATCAACAGAATTGCTAGTGATGCAGCAACATCATGATGTAGGCAAAATTGGTTTATTAATAACTTGAGTTAACCAATATTTCATTGTGGAGCTCAACTTTAATGTATGAAAATGTGCAGACTGGAGAGGCAAAATACACACAAGAGAGCTTAATTACTTGAATGTTAGAGTTTAGACTCTTGGTTTCTTCAGCAGTACTCGATTCAAGTTCATGCTCATGTTAAATATATGTAGGTTAGCCAGTAAATGGCTTTGATTACTGCCACGGACACGAGATGCTGCACAGAGTAAAGCCGCGTCGAGGCGAGATGATCCCTGCACAACCTTTTCCAGACTTTTTCCCTCACTTTGTACATGGCCCAACCTGGAGAGGAGGATGGCGGTGCCATAACTGGGAATAGAAGAGAGCACAACGTGAGAGGAGAAGAAACCACAACCCCTTTTGGGATGTCAATTCCTGCTGAAAGTGAAATTTACCCCAATGTTGAAACTTTTCAGGCCTGAAAAGACTAAATTCCAATTAATTCTGTTCTGTATCTCCTTCTAATATCTATGTCCTACCAGAAATATTATCCCTTATGGAACACACAACCAAAGATGGGGAAAATTGTGTGTGACAAGCACTCGGGGCCTGATTATTTAAACTGATGCTATGGATCTCAGTAATAAAATGCAGGCAGCAGTCACCCATTTTCTGTATTTCAGCAGCATTTCGAAGACTGCGGAGTTCATCGTTTCTAATTTTTAAAGTAGATTACAGCTGCCATCTCGTTAAGACCTTACAATTATATCTGAACAATAAATTGTATTATTAATAGGATGGTTATGGCCTGTGAGTATTACATACTGTTGTTTGTGATTTGCACTTAAAGAGGGATTTTAATCAAGTTTACCACACTAAAAAAGTCTGTTTTGCATTTAAATAAGCATCCCTAAAAATTGATCTGTTTTGCTCAATTGTGCAATGCCTCATTCTGAAGCCTAGGAGTAATTCATTATACAGAATCTGCAAGCAAGGAAGATGCATTGCATTGTGCTTAATCTTATCAAATTTCTGCTGATTTTTAATGACAATGTCCATTTATCATAATTATTATGAGTTGTCTGGGTTAATAAAACTTGAAAAACTGTGTGGGAATTAGACCCGCATGGAATGTTAAACTTACTTTTTATGTATGGCTCTCTGAGACCAGCTGCCCTTCATGGGTCTCTGAAGCCATTTATTTCTCTGGTTGAATCCTTCAAATACATTCAAGCTCCAATTTTTGGGAATGTATAACTTCATATTAGGAACTTACTCAGATCAAAATATTCTAAAATATACTGTAATATACCAAAGTAGATATATTTTTTATATTCTATATGGCAGGAAAAAAAAAGTTTGTTTCATTAAGAAGTACCTGGTTTTCTTTTCATTATGCTGTAACTGTAATGAAATAATTTCGTAATCTCAGCTCATCTGGAGGTAGCAGACTTTTAGTGAGGAAAGGAATTAGTTTATTCACCTAGAACGAGAACTAGATATTATTTTCATCTTTTAAGGAGAATTTGCAACCATTTTTCATAAGGATTCCACATTAGACTATAATTTTTAGAAGGATGTTACCCCAGAAAGTGTATTTTTTTAAATCAAAAATCCCAAGATTTTAACTCTTGATTTAATATAGCTTTCAATAGATGCAAAATACAAATGACAGTTTTTATTTGGAAAAGAATTTAAGCACTCACTTTCCATGATTACAAGGGTTTTTTTTGTAGCTCTTGCACTACCTTGTTTTTGGGATCATTCTCACATTATTCTTCAGTCATGTATCATAAATAATAGTGCTTGTCATCTTCAGAAATCTGATACAAGCACTAATTACCAGGGAAATAAGCATAGAAGCTTTCAGATAATATCTATGGTGGAAATGCAACACAGTGTTTTTACCACAAAAAAAACTTGAGAGTTAAAGAAGGAAGGAGATAAAAACAGTGTTAGGTTCATACAAGTCAGTCACTAAACTACATAAAAAGCAAGAATTACCGTTCTTGTTCCATCTCACAGTTCAATCTAATGTAAACTTTTCTTGCTTAAAGGAGGACTTCATCAATGTTTATGGATTGACTTTATGGTTTATTTATCACCATGAGAGCCAAGATGCGTCTGTCTCAATCTCTGCTCAGGAATGTCTGGCCATACACGATCTGTTTTCATACCATGCAGAAGAAAAAATATAGTGTAAAATTCCTGTACGAAAGCAACTTTAACTTGTTAAGATAATTGTCTTGCAATGATTGATCTAGTCGTGTCAAGATAATAAGGTTCTTATGGTCCCAAGGAGGCTTTAATCTAATTTTTGAAGGGATTCTGATCTCACTGTTCCTGCTTTATCACTTTTAATCTCAACACTTTTATTTGAATTTGCTCTGCAAAATTCAATATGCTTCTAGTTGACAGCTCAAGACACAGAGTAGTCCTACTAAGTTTTCCTGTGCTGAAAGTGTGTTTTAAATCTTGTTATCATTACTCTGAACAAATCCAATTATGGAGTTATTTTGCTATTTTAGGCAGAAAATATTCAGTATAATTTCTCCAACACACTAAAAGTGCCTCTTACAGAACAAGTAGAAACCTGATTTTGAAGAGAGAAGACTGCTAATGGTTTCTTTAACTCCTGAGTAAAAAAGATGTCTAAGACTTTACTATCTCTGAATATCATTTAGTAACCATCTCTCTTAACCATCTTCTGGGACTGTATTATTTGTTGCATTTTTCTTTTTGGTTCTGTCTTCTTTGATTATTTTTAGTTCTTAATCTTATTATTTCACACTTCTGTACAACTGAGCTGAATAAGCTCCTTATCCAGCCTCTAAGCTGCATCTATCCGGATCGTTTTGAATGTATTTGCTCTACTCCTCTTACTTTATCCTCTTTCCCCAATTTTATGTCATTGGCAAATTTAGGTCAGTAAATTATAAAGTAAACACACGTGGTCTTAATGCTGTGCTTTCAGACATTGCTTCCTGGACCATTTTTTTTTAAGAGTAGCTGCTCCCTCAACCAAGAAACAATTCATTGGGGATTTATATGCATGTTGTAAGAGAACGCTTGCCTTATTTGTAAATGAAATGTTTCTCCTAAAATACACTTTAAAGAAAGGTCAGATTTCTCTCGTTCATCACCTACACATGTAGGACATCTCCACACTGTCCTGCCAAAGGACGAGGGACACAGCGCGCAGCATCCTAAGCCGCACTTTGCCCCAGGTCTCATTTGGTCTGGGCAATCACTCAGCACTCTCCTTGGGACAGGAATTTGGCATTTTGAGGCTTATTTGCTGCTGAACACCTGAAAGGTTCTGTAGACACGGTTAAGATGTCATGAAGGATCGCGTCTCTGTCATCCTCATCCTTCTCATGCATCTGTTAGCTCTGCACAGCCTCTCGCTTACTCAGTACTTTCTCATTTTCATTTTTTGGTTGTCAACATCTCCCATCTTGCTCCTTAAATAAAACATTCTCCCTAGGTTGTGTGTAGTGATCTGATAGAGAGAGGCTGCCATTTGACTGGCCGTGACATGTTTCAGGACACTCTGAAATTCTCCTTTTTAAAACTGAGCACTTTCAAGTATCCGAAGTATATAATGTAACTACATTTCTTTTTTTCTCTTTTTTGTATGAGATCCCCGGAATATTCATAACCTGTAATTTGTACTGCCTCATTTTAAGAATGAGGCCTTTAAGAATGGTTTTTTCCAGCACAGAAATTTTCAATCATCAGTCAACAGCTACTGGCTTATTTATGAGCCTTCCTGCGCACCTCCACGTCAGATAAGCAAGATGGAAAGGATGCTCCCACGGGGATAATTCTTGCCACCAAAGTTTATTCTTAAGAGGAGACCAATTGCCCCTAATTTGTTACTCCTGGAGAGCAGCAGTGTGACAAAGGGATGACAGAGAGGCAGACCCAGCTGTGTCACCACCCATGCACTGGCAGCGCTGCGGGAGGATGGAGCCTGCATGGGGAAAGCCAGCACTTTTCCTATGCAATCCCAAGCAATTTCTAGCACACAAGCAGGAAATCACTCTTGCTTTTGCCTGCAATATCCCCAACGATCCCACATTCCTGTGCTGGTATGAGGGATGGTTCATCCCTGACACCTGCCAGGTTCTCTGGACATCAACCACCTTCAGTCTGCAAATATCTCTAGATATCCTGTTCTCTTTTAACTGAATAAAGAATATCTTGAAAGTTATCACATACAAACACTTGCTGTGTGCACATATGCAGAGTGCAGTATTTGAAGAAAAAGAACAGGGTTGCAAATCTGAGCAGTTCTGACCATTCAATGAGAAAATACTTGCAAGCATAGTTAGAAAATTCACTGTAGCAACTTGGCAGCAGCCGTGCTCACTGTATTTTCATGTGTTTAATCCCTGGGTTATCAGTTAAATGCAGTTCAGCAGCAGCAAAGGATACATGTGCACATAGATTTGAGCAAGAGCCTGTTTGCAGCAGTATCTCCTTGCCTCCAATATTCATCATTATAGAAACACCCTTTTCCCATCTTTTATTCCGTGGAGGTCAACCACACAGTTACTCGGAAGCACTTTTAGATGGTGGCTGCTTTTGGAGGAGTGAGTGACACACATGAAAATACAATAATCGCAGCACACAGAAACACTCCAGCTTAAAATGCTGTTACCACACAGCCGGCTGGCTTAGGAAGAAAAAAAGATTCTTGAAAACCACCTTTTGCAAAAGGCTTTTTTTTTTCCACTGAATATATTGGAAGATAAGGCAGAAGACAGAAGCGCTGATGAAGATTAAGTGCAACAGAGCTGACTGCAGCTCTGGAGATGCCGATGTTTCTCCTGGCTGCGGTGCACAAGTCCCCTGCGCTGCAGAGCTGCTGCGGGGCAGAGCCTTCCCAAACCCACATTCCCGTCCGTCCCTAAGGAATGAGCTCTCGCTGCCTCTGGCCCAAGGGCTTGTTTTCACTCCTGGAGCAGTAACATCAATTTTAAAAGGCAGAAAAGAACATGGATGTGTCTGTGTGTGTGTGTGTGCTGGTTGTTCCTGGCATGCTGTAGCACCCTTAGCTGCTCCACGCCTGCAGGAGCAGGTTTGGTTTGTGTCTGCAGCTTAGTGCTCCTCTTATCAACTGGATGGTGATTCTCCTCTGCTTAAAACAAAGTTTGAAGCAAGAAGAAAATCAGAGATAAAGAACTCTCTCCCTGATAAATATTGTGGAATTTTTCATTGTTAAAGCCATTTTATAGTTAAAATGTAATTTTTAAGGAAACTGAGATGTTTTTACAGAGGTTTTCCCAAATAATTTTAAAAACTTTCCATTGTCAAGGCCTTTAAACAGACAAATCACCCCTGAGTTTAGTACCTTGCACTCAGAGGAGGAGAAGCACTAGGGATCTGTGCACAATCATCCCTAACGATTTCCTGGTTTACCAGATAAAAGAGAAAGGTCCACAAGATTTCAGACCTTAGAGATGAAATGGCTTAAAGCAAAGGGGATGAGCATGGGGTGAACATGTTCCGAGTCTCAAACGCACATATGGGCGAACACTCCTCCTGTGTTCCAGCCCCAGCAACATCCCTGTGTCCTAAACATCCAGCCCTGCCTGTGGCCAAAACTGCCTTTCCTCCTAATCGTGCACCCATAAGCAGTTTATTATTAATTCAAATAGTTCACACTTAATATACTATAAATCTGCGTATGCTGGTTAAAACCAGAATGGGTTTTGAAGGGAAATACACAGGACTGGCATTAATTGGATGATGAATAACTTCCAATCTTAGAGGACAAATCACAGCTATGAACTGAGTGTACCATGAACGAGCACCCGAGATGAGAGGCAGCCGTTCTGCACTCCTGAAAGCAGGAATATTTTGTCATACTGTCACAAGATACAATTTCTGATGTATAGTTAAATAACCTTTACTTTCATCCCTCCTGTGTAAAGGATGAAAATCTTTTAAGAGCTACAGTCCCACAGAAATGTAAATACAGCGCATTCACTGCTGACATTTCAAAGGATTTTGCCCCACCAGTGGAGACAGCTATTCTCCATTATCACGTTTCCTGTCAGTCATGTTGATTAAAGTTGATAAATACTGCAAGCCACTTGGGGGAGGCGAAAGGACACAAAAGAGAATGTAACTTATTTGAAAAGGACCATATTTCTTGGGGAACGAAAGCAGACCTTATTTGACTGTGTCTTTTAACTTCAAAAAAAAACTTTTATTTAAAGAAATCTTCTTTTTTTTTTTTTTTTTTTAGCATTATATATGTGTGTAGTAAAATTAATTTTAACAGTGCTGTGCCTGGCCAAAACAGCATGGCACTGAAACTGAAAAAATTAGCTCAGTTTTTGTGCTTTTATAACTATTATTTTTATTGAATTCAGAGAACAAATGGCAGTTCACTAGACCAGTAGTTGAAATTCTGGTTCCAGAAATAGCTATTTCTTAAGGGAATATGAGCCGAAATGCATCAGGAACACGAGGATTTATTTTTGCAATATTCAGGTATCGGTCCAGAAAGCAAGCTGCTTTTGAAAGCATGCCATACACGAGCCATAAATATTTAATAAGTAAAATACACAGGATCAAGTTGACATAATTTATAGGGTCACATTATTTCCAGGGATTCTTCAGGTTGTCACTACCTATGCATTATTTGCCAAGTGTCCATAGGTCTAAGCACAAGTGGCCACTCACCTTAGAATTAGATAGATTTCTTGTTTGCCATCAAGGCAAGGAAAAGGAGCAACACTTTGGTTAGAGGTGTCAGCCTTAAAAACTGAACTACAGGTACAGATAGATAACTTAAAAAAAAATTGCTGCAGTTCAAATGGTGAAAAAATGGAAAAAAAATAAAACCCAAGCCATTGGAATTGCTATCCCAATGGAGTCAAATTTTCTAATGCAATACTTTAACCTGGTTGGGAAAAAAAATAACACTTGAGAGAAAGCTCAAAGTTAATCTACAAAAGGAGGAATGAGATTTTTTTATTAGAAAAACCCTTATATTTATAATAAATGATTAATGAAATTCATTATGGGTCTATAAAAGTATTTGATGACCCACACGTTTTTGGCTAATAGCACGATCTCTACTGCCAGTAGAATACATTGATTTAAACTCATGGGGTTTTTTATAAAGACCTGCAGTGCCTTGAAAATCTAAAACAATCTGGGGTTGGAAATTCTGAACTAAGGCCATCTGGCATTAGTATTTTAAGAATATCACTCATGCATTTACCTTTTTGACGTTATTGTTTAGCTATATATTTCCTACAGCAGTTGCAGCAGTTGCAAATTTAATACAATAAAACTACAATAAATTTTTTGACAAACCATAAAAGAGAGAAATCCAGTCCCACTCCTGCACTTCGGCACAGAGATGATTTTTTTCTTTTGTAATGAGATTTTTCTCAAAGTGCACAAGGTGCCAAAGTGAGTGTGTCTATTTACACATCTCTAAGTCTAAAACAGAAGAAATTATCTAACTGAGAACCAACTCTCAAATACATTTACAGAAACTTTAATACAGCTGCCTTGGGTGTAGTTATTTGCTCGGCTGCTTATCCATCATAAAATCACACAATGAAGAAACAGACTACAAATCCTGTTGAGAATTCTACATATGTGGCTAAATATGCCATTATAATTAATTCAGTCATAAAATCTATTATGTGCTAACAGAGAAAAGGATTCTTTTTTAAGTCCTGGCATTTTCCTTAGTGCTTAAAGAGTTTTCAATAAAGAAACAGTCTATAATAGAACAATTTAATAATGGTCAAGACCCTCTTTTGCCCTTTTTCATTATACCTTTTTCTTAAAAAGAGTGGAGAGATTTATAATTCATTACAGCAGCCCAGAGTTTTGAGGGTTTTTCATATCATAATTTGATTCATGATATTGTGATGAGACGCACCTGATAACTACCACAGGCTGGAAATGATGATAACCCTCTCGCTGCTTTTACATGAGGCAAAGGGGACAACCCCGCTGCTCCCTAAATCAATAGAAAACATGTGAGAAAGAATTTACTGAAAGCTGTTTGAGTCTAGATTATCACCTCTTTTTTTTTTTTGTTTTAAACTAATGGAAAATAGACTAGTAATGGCAACAAAATGTTATTAAAAATAAGCTTAAGATTGACCCAGAATTTCTTATATGCACGTTTCTCACAGCATAAGCTGGAAGTTTGCTCAGTTCGCAATCCTTACTTGTTTACTTGGTAAAACACCAGAGTATTTTGTTACTTACACAGAGAAATATAAACAGAAGAAGCAAATAAAGAATATTTCAGTGCTACAAATGACTAGTCTACCAAAATAGCTCGAACAGTTCATAGAAGCAGTATGAAGAGCACCTTGAGTGTTCAGAAGCAATTATGACAGTGATAACTGCGGATGAAATGAAGCAAAATGTGAAAAATTTATCTTCATGTACACTTTTCTACATAACAGAATGGCCTTCATTTATCTTGCTTCTTCTACTGTTAGACTGATTAGTTAACTGGCTTCAGAAGCAAAATATGAATGAGCTGACAAATTGTTCCCTTTGACTTTTGCACAGTCCAAGAGTAAATATCAGATTTAACATTTAATCATTTAAAACAGCAGATCTGGCTGCAAGTTAAGAGGTGAATATGTTAACCCAAATGTGCTGTCAGCACACAGAACTGAGCTCTGCCTTTTGCATATAGACATTTTGGAACCATTAAAACGAGAAAGAGGTATCAGCACCCAAGTTTTACCCTACATGTGACTATACTGAATATGCAGCTCTTCTGACATTTGCACAGAGGTTCAAGCAGAAAACCATTCAAAATTCCCTCCTGTCTTTTAAAAACCATTACTTTCTGTGTTAGGTTTTATAAGATATTACACTTCTCCCATTTTGTGTGCATTCCAGGCTTACAGGACTGTGTGCAGAATTAAATGTCTAAATATCTCAGGACAACCAACAACTGTCAGGCTTCTCCTTGGTCATCTGAGCACTAAGACCATCCCTCAGCAGACAGGAGCTCTCAGGTATGGTCTTCTCCTATCATTTCTGTAACCTCCAGTGCATCCTAACTGCATTTGGCTGAGTGTCATGATAGATTTTATTAGCATATACGTGCTATGGCCAAATGCTTGGAGATCCTTTTTTATCATCTCTCCCATCTGAGCTACCAGAGTTTTAAGCTTTCTAAGACTCCTTCTCTGTCTTTCTAAGCAACTTTAAAAGAGATTTTGATTGCAATCCTGTTCCTAGTGTCAAAGGCACTGTCAAAGGAGCTATTAAAATCTGTTACTGTTCCAGAAGTCTACAGGCTCTCCCGCAATGCTCTGGAGCGGTGTTTGCTCTCTCTTGAATTTAGCTTACAAAAGCCGCGTTCCGGTCCGATTGCCCCTGCCTGCAGTTTTTGGTATCAGAAACTGAAAAATCCTGTTGCTGTTTCAGGTATTTTATCTCAACTCCCCGCTGACTGTGGAGACCGGACTGACCATACAGTTATTTCCCAGGCTCGAGGTACCTTCTTTCCACCGTATCTCTCGTGACCGACCTCTTTCCCTTCTGATCTCTTGTTATTTTCACTCACCTCCTCCAAAATTCTTCTCGCTGACATTTTTAGTTTCTATAATCCCTAGTCAAAAAACTTTCCCAGTTGGATTTGCCTCACAATCCTGTGTATATTCTGGCTCTTTATATCAGGGTACAGGGTACGTGCACTTTTACATGGCCTTTTAGAACAAAAGAGGCCCTTAAAGGAGATGGTTGATTATGGTGGGCAACTGGCAGCCTCAGATAGGGAAAAGGCAGCTCTGCGCTCCTTGTTCAGCCCCTGTGGAACCACAGAATCGTAATGGGTGGAAAAGACCTTTAAGACCATCAAGTCCAACCATAAACCCACCACAACCTTGTCCCTAAGTGCCACATCTCTGGAAAATGCTGTTCAACATTTCTCTGTCCTAAAAGACAGAGCTCAGAAGAAAGTTATTCGAACCAACATGCCAGTGCAGTGTGTTCAAGGGTTTTCTTTCTCGCTTTTCCCCACACTTTTATTTTGGTTTTAATGATAACTTGTTTCTATTTGCAGATCAGTCGCTTTTTCTGGAGCCTCCAGTGCAAGTCTAAGGAAGTGGATTTTGGTGCTGGGATGTGGCTCTGCAAGCGAATTCCTGTGGCTGTTGTTCTCCCCTCTTATTCTGCAGTTCGACTTACTAAACTCTAAACAACAGACCAAAAAAAAAGGTCCTGGAGCCAGTATTTTCATCACAAAAAGCAAGCACTTTCATCTGCATCCAAACTTCCCCAAGAGCTGAACAAACAGCATGTTTACAGGATCATCTGACAGTTTAAGAAACTAAGTTGGTAAATGAAAATGTTAGTAATCTTATACCGCATATATTTCCTCATGTTTGTGTATATTCTGGATTTCTACTTAGATATATATTTACACTGCCAATCACATTCACTAATGGGTTTATACTTCGGCAGTTCCTGTAAAGAGGGATCCTCATTACAGAGTAAGGGTTGATCCAAGAACTGGATTGAGACGAATGTCCAAAACACCAACCACTAATTTATCTTATCAATAAGTGAAAATGTTGAATAGGATGAAAAGGACTAGCAAAATAATAATAGACAATTAGCAAGTGATGGAGTACTGAAGAATAAGGTTGATTAAATATGATTTTTTTATTTTGCAGGAAGATTTGATCATTTGAAGAAAAGAATTTATTTTCCCCTCACATGTACACAAATCTTCTGAAAATGTCCATGAAAATAAAAGAATATTCAAGGATGCTATTTTTTTTCATCAAAATATTGATAAAATACAAAGGAATTACTTATATAATTTTGTATTATTTTAGGATATGTTAATAACATACATAATATGTTTTAGGATAGTTAATAATATTATGTCATAATGATGTAGTGATACTAATTTTAAAATCAGAATAGTGTTTTAAGATATTTTTGTTATTTTAGGGTAGTGTAGCATGTGTTCAAACTAACTCTTAAAGCAGTATATCATTACAATATACCTACATTGCCATAATCTCTTACTAAGAGATTAAGGCTTTAGTTGTTTCATAAAAATCAGTACAGTTTTTCCTGACTTAGATTGAAACAAAATATTTAATTTTCTGAATCAAAATGATTTTTCTTTGTGTTGTAGTGAGACAATTCATGCTAATATAATGAAGATGAAAAGAATTACAAATGGAGCCAAAATATTTAAAATACATAATTTAGGAAAAAATCTGTTTTTAAAAATGTCACAGAGCTCTGCGTGTTGGTCTTGCACATGGTCTTATTTTTTACAAATATAGGAAACATTATGAAAAAGTTTTCCAGTGTGCAGTTAATTGGTTGACATTTTCAATAATGAATGTGTTACATTTTGTATTCGTACAGCTGGTAGGTGCCTTGATGATGATATCATCTGAGAGCCTTTCTTCACTCACACAGGATCATATTTAATAAGCATCCGAGATCATAGAGATTTTATGATATAATGGGATAGATTATCAAACCAGCTGAAATTACCAGTGTTAGAAATTGGCTACACCTTTATAGCAGAGACTCTAGGGTGGAAAAATGAAGCAGAATGCAAAGTAATGAAGAAACATAAATTTCATACGCACTGAGAATGCGTATGAATAATGTGTTTAATATGCTCTTAGATTCATCTAAAATGGGAGCAAACAAAGTAATACATTTTCTGGAGAGGCTTAACGTAATACTTTCCTTGAGAATGCTAAATTTATCTTTAACCTGTTTTCTCCAATTATACTTGTTGATGTGAATTGGAAAAAATGAGCAATCCTCAGATTAGCTTTTACAGCATTTTTGTGGTCCCAAGCCAAGAAAAGCAGAGCAGGATGCTTTTTTTCTGCTTTATTCACAAATAACATAATGAAAAAACAAACACTTCCACTAATATGTATAATGAATATTTTAAATATGAATATATGTGTCAACATCTGGAAAGACAATGTTGAAATGCAGCTGCTTTCTTTGATAAATGATGAAATCAGCTATATATAGGGGTTCACAAAGCAGGAGGAGAAGTTTAAATGTTTTTTATCCCTCTCCTTTTCTGACCAATGAAACCTAGACAATTTATAGCTTGAAGCCAAAAGTTTTTCTATGCACCAAACTACAGTGAACTTATGCTAATAGGATTATGTTCATGCAACATGATGACTTATTATCTCCCTTGTATTAAATGTATGCTCTGAAATAGGGAGTGTGCTTAAAAAAAAAGGAAAATTTAGAGTCCATATATAGGAATTATTCTGAAACTCTGTAGCTATTGTAGCTATTTTTTGAATATATAAAAATAACCATGTAGAAAAACTAAATTTGGGGCTCAAGACATCTCTTTTTTAAAAAAACAATAAAAGTTTAGGGACCTATTTGTCAAACTGTATGAATGTAGCCCAAGGACTGAAAAGAAAATGCTCTTCCAGCAATGACATAAACCATATAGAAATGTTAACACTGGAGAAAACAAACAAATATAGAGAAGGACTTGACTCTGATCAAGTATTTCACAGCAGATTGCTTGTTAATGGTTCTAAAGAGTAAGCACATCTGTTGCAAATTAAAACAAAATTGTTCATCTACAATAGTGATAACTCAAACAAACAAACAAATAGCAGTTTTGATCTTTGCTCTAGTCAGCTTACAGCATCATTTTAATAAACATTACATTGGCATCCTAGCGGAAGACTAGGGCTCGGAGATATTAAAGACTTACAAATAACTAATGCCCTATAACATGCTATAGAATTCACTGTGACACCATCTGAATCCAGAGACTCTTGTGCTATATGCAATTATGGAGTATTAATGAGCAGTGTATTTCCTATTTTCTCCCTGTACAAATCTATATGGATGTATTTACTTTGCCAGACTATAAAGTATTTTATTAAGAGATGAGCATTTTACTGGTGCTTAAACTCCATTACAGATGATTTATTTCTCTGCACTAAATCAAAACTTTCTGGACGGTTATACTCCCTACTATACCTTTTTAAAACACCGTGTCAATAGATCCGGATGAACAGAACTTTCTTATCACTGTTGGTAGACTTCCATTCACAGCACAAGATAAGAATAAAAGGTGCTATAAGTGTTTCAAATTGCAGTTTATACTTTATCTATTCTATTGCGAAGCTAAAAGAATGAGTAGACTATAAATAAATCAGATTTATCCTATTCAGATATCAACTCATTCTGTTAAAAAAATAATAACAATTGAAATATTAATTTCATTCCTTTCCAATTTTCCTATTTTGCTATAATTCATTTACATAAAAATAAAGTAGATTTTAGATCTAATTTCTACATGCTTCTATACCCACATACTTTATAAGGTATTTGATTAATGTAGGCAACCTATATCAGACAGGGAGAACAGCTTACCAAAGCAAAGGAAAACCTTGATTCAAATTAGTTTTTCATATTTTCATGAGCAGGAATATCTGAATTCTTTGTTAAAATATGTTACAATCTTAAAAGTAAGAAAGAATATTAATAGAAAAAAAGGTGTCTAGTGTATCAATGGGAGATGGAAAGCTCTCATATCCTCATGGCAGAACTTTCAAAAGTTTAAATTTCTTTTACTTAAGTAAAATGTTAGCTTCATCTGGTGCTAAATGCATGAGGCTTTAAAAAGATGCAGTAGATAAAGTCTAATCTTGTGTTGAAAGTGCATGGGTTTATCTATATGTTTACTCACTTCAGGAAGCCTCTGCCTAGATGATTAATTTCAAGCATATCCTATTGATCTGCCTTTGGATTTAAGCATGAGCTTACTAATTATTTTGAATTATATCTGTAACTTAGCAAAAAAGATACAAAGACAGACTGATGGGGTAAGTCTGTTTTATATACGGACAATTCAAATACCACCATGTCTTGCTTTCCCTAAAACAATATAAACATAATAAAGATAATCTATTCCAATTCTGTGTTATTCACATCTTGAGGAATGAAAAAAAGAAACATGAGTAACGGCAAAGTGTCAGTTATAATGAGCCTTCTCTGTAATAGCTTCTTCCAAAGTGAAAATGAAACGCGTTCGCAAGTCATTTTTAAAACTCAAGGATGTAAATAATCGGAGACCAAGAGGTTAATTGTACTTGCAGTCTTGTGCCTCGAACAGAAGTCATTCAGTTCACTCCAAATAGAGTTTTAAACAACAATAAGAATGCTTCTTTAATGTATTCTTAATTTTAATTTAGCTCTCACTTTCTGAAATATATATTTTGTTTTTAAATTTTTATTTTAAGCCAAAATTTCTTCATATGCAATCATTTTGACACAACATCTTTCTGGTTTATTCTTTCATGTTGTTGCTAGAACTTTATCACAGATACCAGCTGCAGAGATACTGGTTGAAGGAGGCGAAGCAGTCTTGAACCCCGAGCGAGACTGCAATGGGAATCACACACTAGAATCCCCATTTGAATGTCCTGAAAGGCAATTTCTCTTTCCTGTTTTCCAACATTACTTGTGCATATATAAAATAAATATTTGGAGCTACACTGCCTTTGGTTCCATTGTTATTTCTTTTCCTAGACAAGAAATTCCCAAGGAATAAAACATCCATAAAGGCAATAGATGATTCCGGAGCAGTTGTCTGAACAGGCACTGGAGGGAACTACAAGCATCTGGCTGCTTCCTTCTTCTTTCTAAGTTCTCGATTCTATACACCTGCCAGGTCTAATTATTTGTACTGAACAGAAAGCTATCCACCATAACTCCTTTTTCTCATTTCAAGGTAGAAAATTTAGAGTTTCTCACCTTGAATTTATCAATGCATCCAGCGTGGATGGCTATGCATTTGTCACTGTTTCCTTCCTCCTCCTTTTTTTTCATCCTTCTTCTGCTTCCCTTTTTTTTTCAATGAGGACCTACGCATATACTCGAATCTCATGACAATATCCAGATCTAATGTAAATCATTCAAGACCTTCTTCTATCATATATATTGGAATTTTTAAATCAGGAGGACTAGATCATTCTTCATTCTTTAACGAGGTTTTTTAAATTCTTATAAACTGTTCCATGGTCACCTATAATGTAGAGAACAGATTTTAAGCAGCTAAATATTTGAAGATTATGATGATATAATGTTGTCTATATAAAATACTCCTTGACAGAAGATGTATAAAATGAATGTTATACACAAGTCAGTTAAATTACTTAATTTGGATATACAAAGACGTTAAATGATTAAATATTAGTATGTGCACTCTGAGAGGTCTCTCAGGGATGTTACAGTTCCCAAGCTTCCATCTTGTTCTGTCCAAAATGGGATTTAGAGGTTTTTAATAGAATTTAGATGGGTTTAAGATCTCCATATATGAGTTGTACTTTTAGTGATTTATTGCATGAATTTCCTGTTGAATTTTTATGTGACACTTGATCTCCCTAGAGGGACTTTTTCTGTTCTGATTGGATAATGTAAATTTCCAATGGAGATTAAACACAAATGAGTATGAAATTGATTTATTATAATAAGTGAAATTGAGGTCTGAGGTCTTGCTTTTCCTTTCTTCTCCCCCCAACCCAAACTAAGTCTCTCTGATGAAGGGCTTTTGTAATATTTTGCCAATAAAGAACAAAGAAAATTAAGAGCACATTTCTCAATTACATATTGGAAATTAGATGGAATATTGTTCCAAACGTCTTTGATTTCACATGCACAAGAGAGTTGTTGGAGTAGTTTAAGACAATTATAATTACATCATTGTAGAGCCAATACATTGTCTTACGTGACTTCTGAATTCAGACTCATTATCAATTTAACGGGGGAAATGGGAAACAACATTTGTCACAATCTTATGTTCACATCTCCGCATTGTAATATCAACATGTTACACAGTGCACGAGTGTAAATATTGAGGGATATGAAGAAGAAGAAGAAGAAGAAAATGAGGAATGACTATTGGATGGAGTCTCCCTGGCACACAGAGGTAGATTCATCCATAAAATACCAGTCTAAACTTTACATTGTGAAGTAATTCGAATAATCTGTGGTCTCCACTGGCACCGTGCTCCTTGATGCATATGTGAAAGCTGGCTCTGCACATACGGAGCCTCTACACAGCCAAGACAACTTCTCCTGGCTGCATTTTCACATGACAAAAAAATTGGAAAAATTGCCCACAGAGCAATTACGAATAGAGAATCAATGTCAGTCATACCCTATAATCCTAACTGATAAAAGATCAGCTTTAGAACTGGTCTTCAGGACTCGCATTACAGTTTCCTAAGCTAAAAAGCTAAAAAAACCCTCCTTATCTGAACATATATATATATATGTGTGTGTGTGTCTGTATATATATATACATATATATATGCAGAAGAGATTTTATTTGTGTATATATATATATATATATATATATTCCACTGCTAATGCAGATCTGCAATCCATGAAGTTGTGCACACTGAAATAACTGCTAGTATTTATGACTGTAGGATTCACAATACATTTGCTGAAATACTCAGAAATTCTGTACTTCTGTCAGAGAGGCTTAAGAATAAAGCCATCAATTCCACAGCATTCGGCATACCATTAACTGAAATGAATATACAATATAAAATGATATAAAATACTCAGTGCCAAGAAATCAGCCGGTCTTCTAGCCCTTGTGCTGCAAGACGTTACTCAGCCCAGAAACATCTAACTTTACTGGACAGACACAGCTGGTGACCCACTAACATGTGAGATTAATATACAGACTGAGTGTACTCTGCATCTCTGCTGCAATTTTAAAATAAATGTCCATGTTATATCAAATAAAACTGGGGAAAAGGCCTCGTGTTGAGAGGCAGCCTGTGAAACCTACCTTTGCCTTCATCAATTTATGTTTTCCATTGGTATAATGCCATTAATTCACTGTTATTAACAGGCCCTTGGTAGCTGCAATGGAAAGGTTATCCTGTTCCCATTGCTCTGGATGATCTCCACACAAATGTGGAAAGGCTGCATCAGTATCATAAAGCACAACGGTTATTACTGAAAAATAATTTGGCAAATTTGCTTCTGCAGTTAACTCCCTCTCCTACTGCTTAAAATAAGAAATTGCTGTTTGGAAATGTTAATTTTTAAAGAGCCGCTAAAGCAGTGGGTGCAATATTTATGCTTCTTGTAATAACGTGCTGGAATCAATACTGTCATTTCTAAACAGAGAAGATCTGTATAGAAAGAGATCCGAGAATGTAAATACAGCCTCCCCAGAACACAGCCCTCAATCTCCTTGGTGGGTTTTAAAAGGGTTTCAGATTCCCTCTTGTAACATTCACCAAAGTTAGGCCAGAAGAAGTCAAAGTAATTTAGATCCAATCTCTTTTCAAAAATGAAATGAAGAGAAGTTTTATTAAAAGGAAATGAAGAGGAAATTGAACTTTCATATTTCATGGTGCAATTGTGATGACAGAAAACAATATTCATTGATAGAAAGTTTAGAAGATAGTTATTTATATGTCTTTTTTTTTTCCTGTTATGCTGCTGTACTGTGGGAGTTGTGTCACAACAGAGGGCAGGTAATTTTTAAAAATATAATGGAGCTGTATCAGAATTGCTTGCTGGCTATTCTACACTAGTTCGGAATATAAAACTCCTTACATTCTTACGATCAAGAATCAGAAACATTAATCGAACGTGTAAGTCATGAGGAATTTTCAGTGGAGAGGATGCTTATGGGTAATGCAAATTTTATCTGTATAAAAACTACACAGTGCTATATCTCTATGACACATAAAACTAAATCATTTAAGCTGAAATCAGGAGGTTGTGGAAGATCGGTATTACAAGGGGAATATTGTAATTCTGTTCTACAGAACAGCCAGAATAAAAAGAGGAAAATATGGTGCCAGACTCATGCATGAATCAGTGTCGCTCCACAAATGAAAAGAAGAAATATTTGCATTTAATCCTTAAATTTAACGGTTCCACAATTAATCCAATTACAGGGAAAGCAATGGTTTGAGAATACATTTAGAGGGACTGCTCTTCATGGATAAGAACTTAACCTCGTGTCCAAAGATGTGAGATTACCTGCAGTTTATGTCCCCTCCCTCTCTCTGACAGTGCTGTCAATGACCCTTCTTAGACAAAGGAGTGGAAGTTTTGGCATGAATTTTCAGAAACATCTCATAATTTTGATCCAAGTAACATTTCTTCTTCATATTCATATATGAAAGGTGAAAAGAATAATATTTTATTCCACCGCTGCTCTGTAACACTTTTGCAGGTAAAGCACTAGGCTTAAAACAATGAAAATTTAATTTATATTTTGTTAGTGTGGGGGAAGAAATGTTCAAAGCTAAAAAATGTCCACAGCCCTTTATATTACACTAGTGTCTAAGAAAATTAAAGTATTTTTTAATGAGAGAAGAAAGATTATGCTTGCAGAATCCAAGCGTTTAATTGCTGCCTAATTCTTGGCAATCTAGTAGAATGGAGTGCAACTTACTCCAGATTAATTTAAAATCCATGACTGATATTGGAAACCAGAGACTTCAGAAAGAATAATTTTCTTCTATTCAAATATATTGCATTGATGAAAGCTTGGTCCTTGTAAGCTAAGTGGTATTTTGCCACTGATTGCAATGGCACTGCAATGTCATTTTTGGCTCCCTTTGTTCATATGGTCAAATCTCAATTTCCACGATTCCAGATATTGCAAAAAATGTGTCAGATACTCCAGTACATTACTTTTTCTCATCTACCTCCAGAAACAGTTCTGATGCTGAAACCTATCCTAAAACTTACACAATTTAAGAGAAAATAATGCACTTCCAAACCTCTAGCACAAATGTATAATGTACATCGCTATGACAGCTGACAGAGACAGTACAAAGAATATAATCAAAATTTACCATTGCAGTCAGTTCTTCTAAATACTAGACTTTACGTTTGTATCTTGAAAGAGATCTCTACAGCTATGCAAAGATTTTCTAAACACACAAGATATTTCTAATATTTGTGCTGAAAATAAATATCTACCCTTAAACTATTCCCACTCTCATAACAGTTACCTGACAGTCAACAGTGAATGATACTGAGACAGAATTGCATTTTTCAGCATTTTTCCACTATGAAGATACAGAGAAAAATGCTAGATGAAAGGATTAGCATTCCTTGAGACAGATGTTGGTTAATTACCTTACGGGAGCTCTGTCAAACTGCTGGAAACCAACGTATCAGCTGTCACACTGATTTGTCCAGTTAGCAGATGATTGTTGATAAATAGAGGACATTAAGAATCACATTAAAAATTAACATTAAGTAAAGATCTGCAGCGTAGCCCATGTAAGCTAATCGGAACATGGCAACAGCTGAAAATCATCAGATTGCCACTGATTAATAATAATATCACCAAAATTAGGTGACAGGGAAATGAACCTGGATAATCAGAGTTGGAGTGGAATTTCAAGTTCTTTCAAACAGGGAACATTTTTATACCACATCCAGAAGATTTAAACCATCAGTCAACATCTGACAATTGCATTTTTCAAAGGAGTTGGAAAAGAATTTCCACAGGAATGGATTTAGTCATATTGCTCTGTACCATCACTTTGAGCAAGCCAGATTATTATAAGAATATTTTTAAAACTAACTCCATATGCATGTGACCATCCTCCCTCTCACCCTGAGCTTATTTAGTAATGATAAATATTATGTTCACATTGAATATTTAAGAAATATTATCTTCTTGAGATGAGGAATGGAATTTAAGGAAATGCAGGAAATTTTCCAGTGACTAAAGATATTTGAACGAGAAAAAAAACATTGCATTTATTATTAAATTATTGTGGACTTTTAAGTTGAATTTTTGGATAATCAACTTTTCTCAGTAACTTTACAGTTGATATAGCTGCATAAAAGAGTGAAATGGTAGGATTCTTTACTGAATTCTCTTTGTATGCAAAGCTTCCACAATACTTAGATACTCAGAAGATGAAAGTTCAATTAAAAAGATACTACAGATTTAACAAGGATGTAACCAAGGATGTTCCTGCGTCCTATGACCATGTCTCATGACAATTAAGCCATATTCTCACAAGAAATCTAGTTCTAAGCATGAGGAAAATCTTTTATATTTCAGTCATGGTTTTACTCTCCGGGGACTGAGCTGTTCATCAGAGAGATGTTTGTTATGGCTCCTCTATTTGCTTAGCAATATACCTAGGTGAACTCACAGCATCTTTATGCCATAATAAATCAGAAGGCTCAGATGGAGTGTTCCTGATTACTTTTTAAAGTCTTCCAAGATCATTCTACATGATTTCATGCTACATAACATCCTTTCTCAGGCCATTTCACACTGAGAAAAACTCATGATAAACATTGATTTTTCCCTGCTGTTGTAGCCAAATTCCACCACACACCTCTACAACACGTACATGTCCCAGACACACCTTCTTTTAGTCATTGGACTCTAAGCTATTGTGTAAACACTTGAAAATTCAAAAACTAAGCTGTGAGAAAAAAGCAGATGGATTTAGCGCAATTATTTTGAGGACTAAATTGAAGAGAGAATCAGGCTTTTCTCAATTGAGAGAAAAATGGAAGCTGGGGAAAAAAATAAACAAAAAAGCAAATAAAGAAACAAACAAAAAAGAACAAAAGAAATAGGCTCTGAAGTGGTTAAAACTTACAATGAAAAAAAAAACCTATGAACAAAGCATTACTTAAAAATAAGTACTGCAGATCTACAGCTTACAATAGTTCGCAGACTTTGAAGATTTTAAATTTCAAAACAAATAGCCAAATTCAGTGTTTATTTAATATATGTTTGGGTTAGCAAATGACCACCCTTAACTACCACCATCAACAAGAGAAGCCAGGGCCTGCACGAGTGCCGAGTTAACAGTTAATGGTCTCAAACATCGTCTGGCAGGAACAGAGCACGGGAGGCACTAATAATACTTCTCTCATGAGAAAGAAAGATAGGATTTCTAAAAGAAATATTCACAGGCACAGAATAAGTTAGCTGCTTGATTTCTACTGAATCTTATTGCCTCAGGTGACTCATTATCTCAATGACTTCCCGTCTATGAGGAGATTTAAGATTAATGGATTAAATTCCCTAAATTCGGAGTGAATTTATTAGCTAATATGATACCGCCGTTTCCATTTGATTAAAAATTGCCATGAGTTCTCTTTATCCTTTTGTAAGATCCAGCAGTATTTTTAGGCCAAACAGCCCTCACTCACTGGGTGGGATGGGGACAGTGTCAGCGTCCTGTGAGACAGCATCTTCTTTCCCTGCATCTCTACAATTTACCCCAATTCCCTTCTCGGAGGGATACTGAAATTCTGCTTTTTTCTCTCCTTTTGTACATAGAAATCATGCTTTTTGCCAGCAGCAGACAGCATTCGTATCACCAATTTTTCAGGTCTTCGGTACACAGCTCTTTAGCTGACTTGCAATGAATACGATTGCTGTTAATCAGGCAGATATTGATTCAGTTGACAAAAATATGCCATAGCAAGTAGGATTTATCCTTTGACCTTTAGCTCGTGTTTTGCTTGTACACAAACATCAGCTGGGAAACAATTCTCCTCACAGCATGTTCTTCCCCTCATGCATTACTGTCATTTCTCAGAAAGAACAAAAATTTGCAAAACTACCTTGGTAAAAACGGAGAGGTTTCACTTCTTATGTGAGTGATGCTCGTTTCGCCTTAGGAATAGGGCTTTATTTACTAGCACCATACTAATATGACACGGTGAGTTTTCTCAGCCCTTGCTACATCCAAAGCTCACTGTAAGGGACCTGTTAATGAAAGTGTATCTGCATAAAGGAAGAAGATTTACTACTTACCACCCCCAGAAACCAATCTTTCCACAGTATATTCTCCAATTGCAATTACAAGCTTAATGACCTCCTAAGTTATGGTCTGCTTGTAGATCATCAGGTTTAATAGCAACCAACAGATTTGACTAAATCCTTTTTGGAAGCCATCTACAGTTTCAAGCTCCACAGTTTCTTGCAGCAATAAATTCAGCAATTTAATAACACACTGTGGAAAAGGTAGCAACTTTTGTCTCTCTGAGACCTGTCAGAGGGTTGAATGCCTGCAGTTCTTGCAAAGCAAGAAATACAAAACAACTCATCATCTTCCCCAAAATTATTCTTTGGGAAAAAGAAAAAATCAATTCTTTAGTGAATAGCAAGCAGTTGTTCCAGTACACCAGATCAAGAATGTTACTATCAAACCCTACCTTTAGTCTCCTCAACACGGAGATGAAAACTGACCCATTTGCTATTGGCTTCTGTGCTGCTAAAAACATTTTTTAAAAACTTCCAAGTTGAAGGGAACACACACAGCAGGAGGATCTTGGCCTTCATCATGATAAATCTCTATAAATATGTTACAAAATCCCAACTCTATCAGATTCATGCTAAAATTTAACTCAATATTCCTACTTCAGACAAGTGGCACCAAGATGATTCTACACCGGGCACAGTTTCCACAGGTGAAACCCTTACAAACTCTTACAAAGTATTTGGTTATGGGACAACTTCCTAGGAGATTTTTTTATCACCCTGTAAAGCAGACCGACCAGATGGCCGTATGAGTACAGGAGAGGAACAGTTTGTATTCACCAGCAGACAGATGATCTAACATCTACTGCTCATTTTATTATTATGGGAGATCATGGATCTAGTTTTTGAAACAAGATTTTTTGATTTTGCAACTACAAGAAACAAACCAAAAAACATAATTACGTGTGCTGGCCGAATTAACAGAATATCTACAGATGCTGGAAATCAAATGTGAGTTCAGGTGGATCACTGATTATGTTCCTTATGGTCCCCTAAGGGTTACTTGCAAGACCATTTACAGGACAAGCAAATTCACTGAATGATTAGAGAGTAACGAGTGGAATCCAGTAGTGATTGCGTTTGAATGATAAATACCATCCCTGAAAAACTTGTACAGCAAAGTTTTATTTATTTATATTTTTTAAAGAGTTATTCCTTTGCCAGTTTTGTTGTTCTTGCAAGCAAGGACTCCTTTGCAAGTGCTGTACTCAAATGTTATCTTATCTGAATACTGTCAGCTTCCTAGAGCTGGAATTTGAGGAAAGATTTCTGTTACCGTAGAAATGACAATGTAGAGATGCTTAATATCATACATACAGAGAAATCTATACTGAGTATATTATTAATCTACATTCCAAATCAATACTAGAAATGAGCTACTGTGACTAACAGAGATACATTGCATATCTTGCAGTAAAATCCAGTGTTAGGGCAGCTACATTTTGAGATAAAATTCTGAATATACAAACAAGCATTACTCTATTTGGAGCCTGAGCTTCCATTTTTCACTCTATTGAATCTACCATTAAAGTAACAATCTGATTTATGCCTTGGCACTACTAGGAATACATGCAGAGTCCAACAAACATCCTAGGTCCTTTCCTGCCTAAACAGAGCTTAGCACAAAACATGTCTCAAGCCATAAGGGGATGTCCTGTGAGCATCATCCACTCCCATCCCATGGTCCATGCTCCCACTGAAGCGAGGTCCTAGGAAAAGTGAGGATTTCCACATTTCCAACCCATTCAGCCTTTATGCACTGAAAGGCAAACTCAGATGAGGCCCATATAAAGAAATTCCTCATAAAGAGGCGAAGATAAGGTCTGCAAGATTAAGACCTGTGCTAACAAGTTTACTTCTGTTAAAAGTTTTGGAATAATATGAAGCTCGGAAAGTTTTTAGGACAAAAAAATGTTAAATGATTCCCAGGAGGATTAATTCAATGAATAACAGGTAATAAGACCACTAGCCCCAGGGAAATTCAGCAGTTTTCTGGTGTTCAGGGACTTTACAGGGCCCCGTATAGAACACCTAAAAAATAGGTTGCAATTTTCTAAGCCTACAGTAAAACTCAAAGTGAAATCTCAACAACATTAAAATACATAAAGCGACTCGTGGTAGGATTTCTGATTTTCACAGGAGTTGCAGAGAAGCAGGTATCACTCTAAACGGCCTTGAGAAACCACATAAAAATGTACTGTGGCTTTCTCTCTGCAAAGCCCAGTTCAATGAGCAGATACACAGGTGCTATGAGAACGGAAAAACAAATGCTACTAGAAATACATCTTTGCTTCTACTTCAGAGTCATTCTCTAGGTCCAACATGAGCATGGATAGGAAGAAGCATTGATGCAATAAGGTGTCTAATATAAAAATGAGTGCTCACAGCAGCAGCCATGGTCAGTGGTCAGTATTAATCGTTGCTCAAATAAATAAATTTGCAATGTTACCATAAACAGTTTTCTGCAACTGCCCAAGTTTTTCTACATTCTGAAGGATATAGGTGTAGGACAAGCCATTTTCTGAACAGTATAAATTTAAGGATACCTAAATCAGGGAAAAAGTAGAAAGGTCTAGCTGTACAGCTTGGCTACAGATGACCATGTGCGTTTATAGCAATGTTCAGTTAGAGCCAGTTTAGATCTTTGCTTATTGTATTTCACCGAGTTAAGAAAAATTGTAACGTTATATAAATGACACCACTTTGGCTCTTAAATCACTTTGCTGTCTATAATGGATGTAATAAATGTTTCCTATTCCAGTACTACAAAAAATGGTCGAGGCGGTTGTATCCATTTGGCAGTGGAACTCACTTGACTGTGATATATAGACGCTTGTTATTTATTTGCAGAGGCTAGAAGGCAAATGCACTATACAAGAATAGTCCTTTAATGCAAAGCATTAAATTAAAAGCTCACCCTCAGGACTTTAACTGCCAATAGAAGCAAATGGATATCCATGATAACACAGGAGATATTACTATTTTAAAATATGCCATTTGATATTAAACTTCTTTATTTAACAGTAGATTTTCACCCTGTCCCCCTTCCTTCAACATTATTGACCATATCCTTTCCATGCAAGTTTACGTATAGGAAACAACACTCACTTCATTATAAGTAACACATCAAATCTCATTAATTTTTGCAATGTCAAAACATCTAGTTTAGGTGTTTCAATAGCTTATGTTAACATAACATTTATATTTCATACATTCTTAAATGATTTTTACAGCACTCTTGTTCTGGAATGCAGACAGAAGCACAGAAAGTTCAGATTTTCAAAGATTCATCCAACCCCGCAAGGACTGCAATAACTTTGGAATATGTTTTCCTGGGAATGACTCAGGACTGACTTGACACTCTAGAAGAATCTGTCACCTGAACTGCAATTCTTCCCATCCCATCTGACAGCTAAGGATAATCCCTTCCACCCAAATTATCTCCGAGCCAAGAACAGACCTGAGTGTTCTCAGCTCATGAATCACCACTAAAATACAATGTCTATTCCCATCTCGTGAAAAGTCCAAATCATTTTTCATCAGCAAGCTTAATAGCATTTACTTAGGATCTTTAAGGCTTATCAAGGGATTCCAGCAAGTGGGAAATCAGAATCTAGTATTTTACACCATACTCCTCGCATATTTAGCAAAAGAACTTATAGATCCTTCTAGAATAGCATAATTTTTTCCTTGCCCTGTAATAGACTGTTGGATTGTTGACTCTTGTAGAGCAAATATATTCCCATTCCCATATATTCCCATCTTTTGAAACTATTTTTCAAGCTATAGAATAGAAAAAGCTGTAGAATAGAATAAATGTAGAGTCATGTAGTACATACGTGACATACAATTTCATTCACTGTCTTGCTAAGAAGCTGAAAAAGCTTTAGATACATCGTGCAGCAACATCTATGTAAACTCAATTATCCGCTTTCATTACCAGCTAACGTTCCTCACCAGGCAGTGTGCAAGTTAAACACCTTTTTTTTTTTTTCTTAATTTCTGCAAAAGACTATGACAAATTTCTCAACTTTTTGCTAAGAAACAAATGACTGTAGAAATTTTGGCTCTGTCATTTTCTTCTATATTCCAAGTAAAATCTACTGAACGTCAAAAGAAGACTGGTTTTGACAAACTTCTGCGTTGAATCAGATGTTACAGAGGTTGGCTACTGTCAATCAAATGTCTGATTAGAGCGCTTGACAATACAGAGAAAATCTGGCATTACTTAAGGAGGTTTTCCATAGAAAGGAAAACTCATTATAGACTCCCTAAAAAAAGGGAGAAGGTGCCTGTCCCCTTTTTTTCTCTTTTGACCAGTTATGACCACAGTAAGAGCAACCTTAGGAAGATATGAACCAAGGAGATTGGCATTTCTGGAAAGAGCAGCCAGGAATTATTTCTTGTGCTAATAGGATATTAGATAACAGAGATAAATGAAGGTGACCACAATATTCATTTAACTCGGGTGCTGAAATGCAGCCTCAATATTAAAATGTCAAGGCTTAGTCTTATTCCTAGTCCCATTATGCCAAGTTGGTCCCTCACCAAGGGATGATCTGCAGGGAAAGAGAGTTCTGGCCCACCAGTTTGGTGACATAACATAGAAAAAACAGCATACTACACTTTATGCATTTTTCCTCTCCATTTATTTCAGATAAGGGATGGGAAGGTGTTGATAATATTCAGGATATCTTATGATAAGATTAGGTTTAAATCTGAATCATGGTTTGATTTCAGGAGCGTAATAATTCTTCAAGCAGTTCTCACACAGATACTTCAAAATTACCACTCACTGGTAATCACATTACTTAAATCCATATCTAATACCATTTCTGCTGCAAATAATGGAAAAATGAAGTTAGAAAGCTGTTGCTCTTGTAATACAATCTCCAAATTGAATGGCAGAAATCTTGTGGGAAGTTTAGTATTGTGAATTTCTGCCAATTTCTGCAAACTTCCCTTTTTTGCAAGGAGACCATAAAACAGCCTTAGATTTAGGGTTACAGTCAGACGCGCAAGCAAAGTTAGATCCAAGGATGAAGATGTACATATATATAGTTATTAAGTCTCTATTTTTCCATCCTTCATATTTCCACAATGTTACTATGTCTGAAGAGTCTACAACTCTATACAGTGGCGCTCTTCCTGATTAGGCTTTCTATCGTAAAGAATCCATTATTTTTTTTCTTTAAATCTCAGTTAAAAGGCATTGGGCAAAGAGAAATCACCCTTCTGCAGGCAAAGAAAACAGGATAGAGACCGTGAGAGAGGGGGTGGAAAGACAGAGCACTCAGGACAGCTTCAGTTCTGTCTAAATTTTAGGATGAAACCTGCTATTCCCCTGAAAAATCTGCTATTGCCCTGAATACAGCAGCTGGACAGCATCTTTACTCCCATTTCAATACATACGATATCAAGAATTATACCGTAATCCACACTTGCCTTCTCTTCTTGCTGGGGCAATAAGAGTGGGGGAAGAAAACTAATTACTTCAAGTGGTAAGTGCATTATATTGCTACGTTCAACATTTAAAATGTAAGTATTGATACGGGTTTCTCCATGGAGAACGCAAAATCTGCTAAAAAGTCAGACAGGAAAAGGGGCTGAGGGGAAATGAAAAGGGAAACTTATTTCCCAGTAATTCTAGGAATGATTATACTGGGAATATTAGACCTTAGTGCATTGCTACACACTGTGTTCACCTTCTGCTTTAACAAACTCCGGGTTCTGATGAGAAATGGGCTGTTTCATCCAGGACAGTTTACGCCAGCTTGAGAAGTGACAAGAGGAGAGAGGCGGTCGCGAGCGCTAATGACACCGCCCGTTTCAGAGACTAAAGGTCGAGGCAGGAATTTCAATTACAGAGTGTCAGGACGCCCCAGCGCAGGTACCCGGTAACAAGCCTGAAGCACCAGCTTTGCAGATTTCATCTGTAGAATTTCAATAAACTCTTCTAGCCTTTAGCACTGTTTTTTTCTTTTTTTTTTTTTTTTTTAAACTGGAAGGCACTAGATGTAATCTTTTATGAGAAACTCCATCTTTGCTTCCTTTCAAGAGAAATGATTTTCAAAGTCAATAAAGCAGAATTATAAATGTAGACAGTTATGCAATGAAGAAAATAATCAAAAACACAAATCAAGCTCATGTTTATTATTTGAGCCTCATCCTAGCAAACATCTTTTAATACAGCTTCTTTAAATATATTTTTAGTCAAAAGAAGCCATTATGACAGATTTGGTTTATTTAAAGCAAACAAAATCTACCTCATGGTATATATTTAACAAGATTGCCCATAAATTAAATTGTAAAATAAATAAAAGAAAATATTCTGATCTTGGCCTTGAAAAACTTTCTGCAGACTCTTTCTAACTTTTTAAAATACCTCAGTCATTGTCTTAATAATTGTGTTGTCCTTCTTCCCCAAATCAAGAAGAATTAATTCTACAGCCAAACATATTTAAACCTTTTTTCAGGACATAATTTCAGTTTTATTTCTTTATTTCTCTGATAATGTTCCAAAATGTAAATATATTTATAAATATATATTGCCAAAGATGAAAAAAATACAAGCCTCACTCACCATGACAGGATCTGAGTCACCAGAGCATTGAGAGAAAGAGAACTGAGAACTGACCTGACCTGCTCCTCCCCAAAGCAACAAGGAAGATTTTAAACCCAAATATTCACTTGAATAAAAATAAGAAATTAAATAAAATAAATAACATGCATCTTCATTACGGCAGTTTTATAGAACGTAGTAAAGGATTGACAGAACTGAGATAAAATGGTTTATGGTTCTGTTAAAGAAATTTAGACAAAGGATTACAAACCATCTTAGACACTGTATATCAGCAACTCTAATTGAAACCATGTGGACTATCGTTACTAGAGAGATGCAATGAGAAATTTCCAACAAAGATTTGACTTACCCTGAAATGATGTAATTCAGGAACACTCAAAGTTTGCCTATTATATGAGTCGTTTGCCTTCCAAGTTTGAGCTGAGGTCAAAGATATCAACTGAATTGGTGGAAAACCATTAAAATCCTTGCCACATCTTATTTTGAAAATACATATGGTGTAAGTACGTAAGTGAAGAATAGTTTAACAGTGTTTTGGGGTTCCTATTTGGATTGTAAGATTCATACAATGGTTAATTCCTCTTGTATTTAACGAGCCATGCTCAAAAAAGGCCCTAACGACTGAACTGGCAAGTCGGATTCTTCAGAGTTGGGACAGCGTGTGCGAGGGGGAATGCAGCACTTGGCTAACCCCTGCTCCTTCCCTCGCGTGGCTCCACCGTCACATTCTGCCTATTTGCAGACCCCACGGAATCCACCTGGGGACATAATCTGCTGGAGAGTCACTCCTTCCAGCAGGACTTTGCTCTGAGTTGTCACATCCAGCCATCCACACCAACCTTCTCTTCCCCAAAGAGCCTCCCACATTGATAATGCTTTATCTTCCTCTTGCAAGTGTTGATCTTACTTAATGAATATTTATCTAGCATAGTCCGGGAGGAAGTCTTTGTGATAATTCACACAATGCACTTTAATTTACTTCATTTGAAAAAATACTATTCTTATCTGAATAACTGTGCCACACAGTTATTAATTAAAATCCAATACTTACGGAGTAGCATTAAGCTTCAAATACTTCCTTCTCTGCATTACAAAGACAGCATGTTCCGATTGTTCACAAGAACATGTATATGGTGAGAAATTCAAATTATTAGATGAATAAATAACATGGTAAGATCCCCCCTCAAACTCTTTGATTTAAAAATAAAAAACAAATGTCCCCTTCAATGATTTATTTACAGTGACATTTTAAATTAAATACCTGAATACCCGTAATTACTGTAAGAATCTTGGCTGAATATTTAACTCACTTTAGTATGTTGCACATTTGTAAATGTAAACTAATTTACCCAATAAAATGATGGAAAAAAAATCTGCCAGTTTAATAGGACAGGTTCACAGGTCTGTAATCTAAAAATATTAGTGAATTATGCAGTCATTTGATATGATTTCTCTGCTCACACAAGCAGCCAAACTCAATAACTGAAGAGCATGTAAAAGTCTGGCCCACTATGACATTAAAAACATTAAATAACCATAACCTGCATTTTCCATTGTCAAGCATATGATCAACATGAAACCAGCAGGAAATCCATAGTGCATTTCAGTTTTAATTTTGCTACAGGTACAGCAGTGTGTAACAGTTTACACTGCTTATTTTAGGGTAAGGAGACTTTCTATTGCTCTGACTGCACAGAATATCTGGTGGGGCTCATGATGTTAATATTCCTGCATATTTTTCCCTGTGCACATGTACTATATAGAGCTTACATTAATGCGTGTGCCCTCAGAAGGCAGGTTTCATAGAAAAGATGGCTAGAATCATTTCCTTTCCTTGAAAGGTTTTGGAAAGAAAGCAGGGAGGGAGAATCCACAGGTTTTTCACATATCATAGTGAAAAATAAGCTATTTGTTCAGTCTATGAAGAAAACAGAGGGGTGGGTGTGCATTAACTGGGTGTGATAGTTGCACAGCAGATATTTGCAGAAATCAAGTCATACCACAGGAAAACATTCCCAATTAACCACAGGAAAAACATTATCCAAAATGCTCAACTGTGTTTTGTTTAGAGTTTCATATGACAAACAATGTTATCTCTTCATTACATCAGCAATTTGCTGCAGCTTTCTTGCTGTTGGAGGAACTGCCACGTTACTGCAATGGTATTTCGGTTCCCTCATGCTGTGCGAGCTTGTCCCATATCTCTTGAAAATATAATTGTGAAATGCAAAAATAAAAATATATTTATGGATACACTTGGCTAATTAATAAATCATTCTAAAAATCACAGTATTTAAAAGCGCACACTCTGAATATTTGTTAAGTATAGATTTGCTCCTACCATTTCCAGAAACTTCAACAGAATAGTTCAATCTTTTTTCTCCATTCCTGGCATAATAATAATTCATTCAGGTGTTAACAAGAGAAAAAGAAGATGAACCTGTGTACAATTTAGACATACTACTCACAAAAATGAGGGCTATAAAACTGAGCTATAGTAATACTGGTGGCTATAACATAAATATATGAAATAAATTAAGTTAGGTTCCCATTTCATCCATCTTTATCTCTAAAAGGCATTTTGTGTTCTGCAGTCAAGAGAGACATGTAGTACTGGGAACAGAAACGGAGTACACAGAATAAAATTTTGAAGCTGTGAAGGACCTTAGGAGATGTATTTATCCCAAGAAGAAACCACAGTTGTGTCATTTCAGGTAGGTATTTTTCTACCTTGTTCTTTTGTATTCCCAAATATGTAGCCTCTGTAATCTCCCAAGGTATCCCATTTTCATGATGCATTCGTTAAAATATGTCTTCTTGTTATGTGAAACCTAAAACTTCCTTATTAATACTTTTATTCCCATTTTAAACATGATGGAGCAATGTGCACCCATCCTTTAAATAACAGTTTTTGAATAATAAAAACTAAAACCACCCTGGTTTTTGTCTTCTTTCCTTAGGCTACACAGCCTTCCTTGATTTATTCTGTGTTCAGAAGATACGTTCTGACTCTCTTGAAGCTGTCTCGTGGGCTTTCCTCAAATAGCCCACAACTCACCTCCTTCCTGAAGCACCGTGTCCCAAACTGGACATACGATGTGAGTTTGGTCCCACTGACGCTAACCAGAGTTGAAATACTACCTTCCCTCTTCCTCTGCATCCGCATAACAAACTGAATTTATATCACAGGGAAGCTGAGCTAGAAGATAAACAGATTAAATAACTGTTTTGTAAGTATACACTTGCCTTTTCTTTTGCTTTAATCTAAAGATCAAATCGTATTTTTATTTTCCTCAGATCTAGCATTGCTCGAGATGTGTCAGAAAATGGATCTTTACCATCTTGACAGAAAATGTAACCGACACACTTTTTAAAATCTTCAATAATCAGATTTTGAAAATTATTGAATTCTCAAAAGTCATTAAAAATGCTTAAAAGAATTAATTTAATTTGTGACCTGCTAGATTCTGAAGAAATACCCTCTTGACTAAGAAATAATCACATATTTTGCTTTTTTTCTGCCATGACTTTTTTTTAATATAAAACACTTCACATACAGAGTTAACATTTTTTTTAAATCCCTAATCATTTATAATTACTTGTATCCTTACAAAAGTATTCCACTCAGTATACTATCCACAGAAAAAATATGAAACACGTTATTTTAAAATTATGAGCAACAAGAGTTATTAAAATGGAGTTGTTGAACAAAAGTACATTAATAAAAATAATAATTTTCATCCACTTACCTCACAATTTATATTCTTAGTCTTTTGTTGCTTGGGTACTTAAAAAAACCTCAGGAATTAATACACTGGCCTGAATATATTTTTATGCCATATTAATTGACCTCACGCATCAGCTGAATTTAAACTCAGTGTAGTCTAGACAGGAAATGCAAATATAGTTTAACTAATGTTAATTATTCTGCAGTTGACCTTGATATTTTCCCGCAAAATAGCTAGATGACTCTAAAAATCAAAGTTCTTCAAAAAAAAGACCACCACTAGGAGGTCTACAGCTGACCCAAAACACTTATTCTTGTTCCAAATAGTACAACCAATCACCCTTATTTTTAACCTTTACCCGTGACCTCCACTTCTCCCTCCCTTCTCCCTGCTCCAAAAAATTAGTCCTTCCTGTGAAAAAAAAAGAATATGAATATTATTTGGCATATCTAAGCAGCAGTGCAGGTTCCTCCCTGTAAACCTGGGTTATCAGGCACTCCATCTGGTGCACTATATTATATCCACTGGTGAGAGGGGACATAACAAGTATATAATAGTAGGAATATGTACTATTAATCATGTATCATACATAATCATTTAATGTATATTGCAATGCTGTTCCTGCTTTCCATATGTAAAGTTCTCCCTTTACATATGTACATGGGAAAACTCTGTGCAATACGATTTTTGTATTTTTATCTCCTTATCTAGAACACAGAGAGATGACAGCTTGGATCAAACTGAAAGCAAATGAATTCTGCCCGTTCTCCATACCATCATCAAAATCCCATGTGAACTCAAGCTCTCCCAGCATGAAACTCTAAACATGTGACTCAGTGCATCGGAGAACCTGGCTATTGACAAAGCAATAACTAGAAATGTTCCCTCAAACATACACTGAAAGTGGTTGTAATTTATGGATTTTTTTTCCAGCAGACTTTACATTACCCTTAAGGGTTGACCCATGGCACTAAAAGATGACAGACATTCAATTTTAGTGTTGCTGCTTTTAATCAAACACTGTCATTCATTCTATACTGATTCAAGTGTTTCCTGTATTGTTACATCTGCATTGGAGTCCAGATTTTCAGACAAATATCCTGGGGTATTGTAGTGTTTACTAAAATTCAAATATCATTTCCAAAACGCATCATATCTTAATAAAGAATTTTGAAATAAATATACTGCTGACATTAAAACAAAGGATTTTTATTGTTTTCATAAGCTCAGAATCAGAAAGAAATATTAAGAAAAAAAAGAATCCATCAGAAAAAAAGAGCTTCATGAAATTTCACAGAAGGTAATTCAAAACAAGACACATTTTTATACAAGGGAGAAAATTATTTAAAATTAAATTAATTGGGAGTGCAATAGTCAACCTTAGGTTCATATGTATAAATAAATATCAGTCAAATAGGCTCAAAAGGGCCTTCCCAGCTTGTCAGGGTCAGTGTCTCCAAACAAGGATTTCCCAGATGATCCGTCTTGCAAACAGGCCAAGTCCGCACGCTCCTGGGTGAATTCCGCACAGTTCAGTTATTTACGGATTCCTGACAAAGTCAGCGTTACTTTCCATTCTTCAGAGGGACTCTGAATTAAATTCACAATTTAGCCTAGGTATATTTCCATGATAATTACTAAATTTACTGCTCAAAAACTACACGGGTACAATATATTTTAATGAGAAAAAAGCAGCTAAGTAAGGTAAACAACATTTTCAAATCAAATGACATCTAAAACTGAAATTTATTTCACTTGACACTTCTATTAGTGTTAGATGGTTTAGAGTCAAGTTACATAACAAAAGTCTTGCATTTATCTCATTAACTTTTCAATGCTTTTATTATGGTAAAGTGATTTGTATTCTAAACAATGGATAACATAAGTCTACTCGGTTTTATAATTGCTTTAGCTCTTCAGGTATCTGAATTTTTCAAACTCAGTACTAATTTAAATGTTATTCTTCTTGCATCTTTTCTAGTATATGTTTGCCACTTAGGAGGTCAACAACAAAAAGCACATTTTTGCTATAGTAAGAATAAAATAGGATGTTGTATAACGATATAAAATAAAAGCACTCAGTTTGCAATAATCTGAAAGGCTGAATCAGGCTGCAGACTGCAGTTATTAAAGGAAGTCATGCAGAAACGTGCCCTTTAGCAGGATACTTATTCTAAATTATATTACTCTTTTAAGTGCTTATTTTACCATGTGAATCTTTAAATTAAAAATGAGGCAGTTTCAGGTATAGCCTGCAACAGCTTGTTTTCATCTTATTAACCTGTGTTCTTTTATGAAATAAGATCAGCCAGGTTCACTAACCACCAATGTATTCCGATCGCTCTCTTTGAAATCTTCAGCTCTTCCTTATTCCTTGTTCTTTCCTTTTTGCCTTGGGTGGTTTGCTGCATGCTCAGGACACTGTACAGCATAAATAACCCTGCAAGACGAGGACGACCAGAAGGACAGTGTGGCCTTCAAGAAGTCTACAACAAGATCAGAAGGATTATTATTATTCTAAATACTTGATTTGCAATCAACATAGTTGTGCATATGGTTACAATGCAACTGGATTGGGAAGCAAGTGCATGCCCAGCTACATAGCTATGCAAATTGCATATAACAGATCTGAATACGGATCCAGATTTATGCCATGAAATGAGCTCCTAGACCTCCTCCATCACCTATGAATAACTGATCTGCTGCAAGTTTCCAACTCTCTCGCAACAAGACTGATCAAGCAGAAAGGTAAGCAAAACTGTGGTAGTAACCTACAAGTCTGTGGATTAATTTGGCTCTTTGAATACAGACATACAGGTGTAAATTGTCATTTTTACACATTTATTCCTGCTCTAAAATGTGAAGTAAGTGGTAAAAACGTAGAACGAGCGGCTTTGTTCAAATGACCCCTTCACTTTGACCTACTCTACAAGCACGTAGGACAGGAGTACCTCCCTTCTCTGCGGAAATGCAAGGAGAAATGGTGTGGAATATATTCCATGGATGCTCACATAGTGGAGATGCTTTGCTTTCATCTATGCCTAAGTCCTACCTCTTGGCACAAGGTGGCCATGGGATGGAGACTATCCCGTGCCAGGTCACTTGCCCCCTAGAGCACCCTGCTTATCCCGCTCTAACGTGAGCGCCTGGTACCACCACAGCCCCAAATGACATAAGATCAACCACACAACCATAGGAAGAAGTGGAGAGTTAAATGAAGGAAGGACTTAATAAATGCCACATTTTAACCATTCCCCTTAATTACTCAGTTCAGTAGAGGTCATTTCATTTAGAGTGGATTGATTATTGTGTTACAAAAGACAAAGCTCTAGGTTACCCTCAGGGATAAAGAAACAGGTCAGTTGTTCATTAAGAAACAACTCTTCTACCCTCTACCCCCTTAAAAAAGTTATCTATAAAATGGTTATGACACGTGAAATCATTAGTAGTTAACAGCAAGACCATAAGCACAGTTAAGTTGGTAAGAAATGAAGAAGTGGGCAGGTAAAACATCATGAAATGATTAAACTTGTCTCTAATTAAGTTCTGGAGCCGTTTTATTCACATTATATAATTTATGATTTCCTTTTAACTGTTTATTTTAACTTAAACTTTGAAGTTGCACATCTTGTGCAGCCTGGTACCTGACTAATTAAGATAACTGTCATTGGATTGTAACTCTGAGTGATAAGGTTATTCTTAACCTTTTGGTAGCCTGATGTTGAAATCTATTATGTCCTTCCTATAGCAGGATTTTATTATAAATCCAAACATGATTTCCTTCTTATCTTTTTTTTTTATTATTATTTTTCACGTAGATTATTGGCCAGAAGCAAAGCTGCTCCTTCTTTTATTGCTGCACAGCAGTAAATCTTCTCCTGCTGCCTAAATAACCGTGATACCACTGGAAATGGTCTGATTTCAGTGTTCAAAAACTCTTAGTGGCTTTATGCTTGCATTCTGATATCACTAACCAGCCTTTACTTAGAAATAGAATAGTTTTTTTTCTCTTATGAAGACATTTATCATTAATCAATTGTGATTTCCTGCACACTTGAATTAACTGTTGTACCATCATTAAGTCCAAATCTCCATCTTTTATTTACTGCTTCGTTTACGTGCATGGAGGAAAAGTGATAATATGATGTTCGACAACCTGACTGCTTCAGTTTTCATATTGCTTATATTTGTTATATGCTTGACCCAAAGTAGGTTTTAATTATAAACAGGGAATGCTGCAGATCTGTGTTATCATTGTGAACATCTAAAAACTGAAATGATCATGCCCAAATATTATATACTTATTATACATTATCTCTGCAACCTAACTGAAGAGAAGGAAGAAATCTTTCCAGAGATGTGCATGGGTAGCTTGTCTTTCCATTGAAAGTAGAAGTAATGGTTGAATTTAAATATTTACACTGAATTTTTATGTTACTGAAAATTATTTGCTATGTATTTTATCTCAATCTAATAAGTCACCAAGGTATATGAGACACTGAAACGGGGAGAATAAATTTTATGGAAACATTTATGACTCCGTTCCCATTTTATTTTCAATTAATGAAAGGAATGTAGTTTCCTAAATTCAGTAGATGGAATATCCATATGTCATACTAATATTAATGCTGTGCATAGTAGCATGATAAATCTGTAGATGTATAAGAATAAAGAATAGGAATGAAATATCACCAAAAATATTATTAAAATACTGAAATAGCATAGGCAAGCAGACATTTTAATGAAATACTTAAAAGCATATGTGCACAAATCTATTGCTCTCTCAGACCTGGCACAGGAATGAGCACAATCAGAGCTATACTAAGTTTGATAGACAAAAAGAAGGAAAAAAAACCAAAAAGCAAAAAAAAAAAAAGCTATTTTCTCCATTCAGCACAAGGTAGGCAGACAGACACTTTATTTTTTCAATCAAAGTTAAAAAAAATGTCACCAGCAAACTTCATAAATTAAGAGAATATACTTTGAAGTTAGATTCAGCAACAGAGCTTGAGTCTGGCAGAAATACAATTATACAAATGATACTTCTGCAGTAATATGGGAGGCATTTGTCATTTCACTGCAATCAATGAATGATGCAAACAATAATGGGTACTAGGAATTAATTGCTGGTCAGAAGTAGGACAAAGACCATAATATGCCTGAAAAAAAGAGAATTTATCATACAGTGATTGCTCCTTCTTCCCCTAAAGACGCTTAAAGCGCACAGCTATTGTATTATGTGGAATTCAGACAGACAATCCAGATTTATCATTCACATGATGGGCTTTGCAGATCTAATAATAATCACAGGGTTTCACTATAGCATATGCAAGAGTCTCTTGTTGGAGTCATTATAGGAATTCCATCCTGGTAGCGTTTCAGCAAATTGCACTAATCTAAGCAATTCTAATCAGCACAGGCTATCAAGGAGGACAAGGTTGAGGTAGGGATCATGAGTTTCCAATTGCCTCATCAAACTTAGTCAAGGCTTATTTGAGTCAAGGGTCTGAAAGAAATCGTGTGTGTGCAGATTTATGAAAAGAACAGATCCTTGTTTGAACAACAGCAAAAAAAAAAAAAAAAAAACAGGTTAATTCTTTTAAGTGGACTGTTATTCTCTCCATCTGTCCCAAACATTCAACACACTTCCTGGATGGGGTATTTAGCCCTTGGGCCTACCAGTTATCATGTGAATTGGTTCAGCTTGCACCGTGGGCTATTAGCAGCGCTGTCTCTTGGACCTCTACGATACATTAGCTCCATCTGTAGTAATTCCATGTCTCATTGACGGATGCAGACCCTCATTAAATAGCTAAGTGAATAAATCTAAAAGAAACTTTTACAACTCTTCCCTCTTCGCCATCTATACGCATGGTAAATCAAAATGCTACTTCATCAAGGGGTGTAATTAACAGAAGATGTTACTAGGAAGAAGTAACAACATTATCAAATATAAAAGCTTTTTCTTCAGTTTGTAAATTTCTGTCACTTTACCCAAAGCCCAACTTTTTTTTTTTTTTTTTTTTTTTTAAATAAAATTTGTATTTATTTGTCACTTCTTTATTTTATGTTGTTTAAGCAACAAGTTTTTTGCTACATTATTGGTATAATTTAGAAAAGAAAACTCCACAACTGAAAGAAGAAAAAGACTTAAGCACATCCATACAAGAGAAGAGATCTCTACTGGGATCCTCACCCATAACAAACCTTTCATGCCCTTTCCTCTGCCTTGCTCTGTCCTCCTCATTTTCTTCTGCTATCTCCTGTCCCGGGGAGTCAGTGAGGTTTCCAAGAGGGTTGTGCTTCTCCATTAGGACATTAAGAGTTCTCCAAGAAGACACTGAGGTCTGTCCACCTCAATTTCTCCACTTAAGTCTAACTGAAGACTCTTCTCTTCCAAATCACAAGACCACTAAGCATTTGTCTCTGTTGTTCAGCTCAGCAAAGCCCTTCAACAAATATTTAACTAGCACAAGCCCAGCAAATCCTGGAAGCATGTGGTCAGTTTCACATCTTTTCTGTTATACTTAAGAAGATGCTTAAATTCTATGTATGTATTAAATGCTTTGTGGAATAAATATAAATCAAATATTTAAAACTGAATGCATGAAGTTGAAGTATTTAGTAACATAAATAACTAGAACTTGTGTTCACAGACTTTGGATCCTGCTGTTGATTATTACAATTTTTAGGGACCTCAAAATTGCTTAAATTGCACACACACAAAAAGGCCAATCAACCAAGAAACACACACACAAGACTGTTGTCTTGCTATGCAATGACTTCATTACTTTGGAAACTGAGAACCAGACATAAAAATCTTGGTTAAATCTAGCTTTAGCATCAAGTGACACCAAGTAAACCTGGAAAAATAGGCTGTGTCCCTTCAGCTCTTTAGACAGACCCCAGCAGATGGCATCAGCTGGCTACCAAAGCTCTACATTGCATCTCTTAATGTCATAAGAAACTTCAAAAGGAGAATGCATTTTTGAATGAACCAGGTACTTTTTAAGCTGTATGACAAAAGGTAACCTTTGAAAGAACTTTAGGGACCCATTTGTCTTTTTATTTCTGGTTCTTTTGAAAGAAAGAAATGAACCAAGGCTTCATAACAGGCAAGCTCATTTTTATCTATGAACATTTTGAAGTGTGTAAACACTTCCTTTGTTTGTTACCTCCACTAAATCCAGCACAGAGACTATCCTGATTCATGACTTGGAGTCTAGGTAGCAACTGAATACAAATAACAATATTGATCATTAGTACTTTAGTAGAAGATGTAGTAGAGCTCAGAGAAATCAGGCAAAATCTAGATCACGTAAAAATGACTGTATTTGCTTCACATAAATGTAATATAAGAATTCACATGACTACATTTTATTTTAACTGGAAAAGAATATAAAACAATGAAAGAACAGCTCATCTTTCTCAGCTAATAAGATGTGCTATTTTTTATACTTATGCTTACAAAGGAAAGCAGCAAACTTAGAAGCCATATGTTGATTATAGGGTTCTCTCTTTCCTTCTGGTTTTGAAAATTGGCTCTGGAGTTCTTCTCTTCTACTTTGAGTTAGCAAAAATGCTCCTAGCTTCAAATAATTTATAACGCAACTTGAACTTGTTGATCATTCTTATAATTAACTCCCTAGATCCTATTGGTATACTCATTATTATCATCTATAGAAGCGTGCATAGCTAGAAACATGCTTTTCTGTGACTTAACATCTTTTGATTAAATTCTATTTGCACCTAGGGCAAATAATGAAAATGTACGTAAAGGTAGCGTTCAAATTTTCTCACTTCTTTCTTCATTTCCTCAAAAGCCAGAAGCTTAATAATGGGAAGTCAAAGGCAGCTATACTGAATATGCAACAAAATGCACATATCTATGCAAATGTTATTAATGACTTGTGCTTTTCACTTTACAGGCTATGACTTAGTCATTTATGTAAGAATGGGCTTAATGTTAAGCATATGAGCGATACTGCTAATGTGCTTATAATTAGACAGTTTTCATATACTTTACTCTTCTGGGTCCTAAAGCAGTATTTAGTCCTAAAACAGGTCACTGAACAACAAAAAGGCACAAACTAAACCCTGAAGGCTGCTCATATGAGGAACTAGGTATGTGGGTGATGGAATCATTTAAAGTTTGTGAAAGAAAGTGAAATCAAGTTGAGATTTCCTTCCTCTCCTGTACTTGAAAAGGCATCTTCTAGCTTAAGGAACTCTCGATTCTGCTGGCCACCCTTCTTGCAGCACCTTCTCGCACATGGAGCACGGATCAGCCCACTCCAAACTCTGAAAAATCCAGGAAATCTTGGACATCTCCATACGCCTGTCCCTGCACTAGGGGATCTCTCTGATCTCACATATGAGAGTAACTTGGGGTGTCCAAATAGAAGTGATACGCAAAGGAGGAAAAATGGATGAAAGAAGGATGAATCTCACACAGCGTTCCCTCCCACGGATCTGCTAAGTGAGCCTAAATTCCAAAGATTTTTTTTTCACACTGTAAACACGTTGAATAAAAATGCCATAGACACAAGAAACTTCAGGATGTGTCTGTTTTGGTCCATATATCCAGCTCCTGTTTACTTGTTATTTTGGTTCACCATCATCCTGCGCAAACTTTTCTTTATGTACAACTAAATATTATGGTCTTGAGGAAGAAGAAATGTTCTGAATCAACTGCATTAGCTTCTATTTTTAGAACTAGCTGAAACTGTAGTTCACATCACTTTCTGATAAGAGCTTTTCTTTTGTAGATTTGGTTCATGTGTGGTTAAGCAAAACTATCAGATTTACTGTTCCCACTTACTGAATACTATGGACTTTTTAAACCTCTTATGTTCAAAGATTTCATACTCCCTTATTGATAAATATATATTCTCTTTTCTTTCTTGCAAAACGATCTACTTTCCTTGCTGCTGCTCCAATTGTGATATAATAAATTTGTATTTTAGAGCTAATTTTATTTACTGCAGTAATAAGCTACATCTTTTAAATTTGTTTTTTAATCAAAATATTTTGAATACAGTCCAAAATGGGACCTTTAGCAGTAGGAATGGAAAGGTTTTATTTCACTGTCTGTCAAGAGACAGATTAATCAAATTTTCCAATCAAATTGGGAAAAGCATTAGCCCTCAAATGGAGGGTAAACAGTGTCATTAAGTTTCATCATCAAGTTTTGCATCTTATCCATCGTTCCAATATATTTTATGGCAATGTAATTCACACTTACTTGTGAAATATTTAGTCATTTGAATGCATTTGGAACCAACATGTCTACATCTCTACAGTAATGATCATCTTAAATGTAACCTTTATGTGCGTTTCTCTGAAGAGACATTTTGATAGATATTTCCCTTCCTTGAGTTTTTATTTGAAGTGGAGATTGTTTTCCAGCACATAGTCATGGCCTCATGGGCAGATAGAAGGAGTAGGAGTTGTGAAACTAAGTGTGCAGTTGACTTTACTCACAAATAGCCAGTGAAGTATTCTGCCTTTTCTCTAGGTGCTTCTTAACGATACGGACAGGTTTAACCTTACCAGTTTTATCAGACTTTCCGTTCTGCCTTGTTCAGATAACACATCATAATAGTATCAGCAAAGAAGGATTGTAAGAGATGATCTTAAAAACAATCATCCTCTTTTAATTTGACTGTGAAAAGTGGTAAACATCTACTGAGACATGAGAGAAATGCTGATTCACGTGAGTTTTAGTACTGTGAGTTTAGTACCTTCTTACCTACCTCCAGTAGGTCATTTTATCTTCAGCTCTGCAGACCTGAAAAGAAGCATGACAAGAGGCCTGTTTCAAATGAGAAGAGAGAAATTAAAATTGATATTTATATACTCTGGTGATCATATAACAGAAAGGTTAATAACTAAAACATAGGACCCTTCAGTATATTAATGTTACAAAATTAAACTTGGGTCATGTGCTTTTACCCTTATAAAAACATAATAATAATAATAATCATAATATACAAGTCATCTCATTCTAAAAGATCAAAAATATGAGGAAGAGTTGTTCCTCATTAAACCTAAACATCATATAAGGAAGATTAAAAAACTAGAAAGCATGCCACAAGAAAAACAAATGCGATCATTGTTCTGATGCTGAAATTAGGGATGTATTTTAACTGACTAGTTCTTATTCAGCATATTCCTGTGAAAGCTTTTGCTGCTACAGTAAGAAATTATTTTTATACAGCAATCATCTCCTTACCTCCTGTTGTTTCACATTCATTTATGTATTAAATGTATACATGCTGAACTTATTTTTCAGAGGACTAATCACTTTGAACTGCTACTAATTAAATAATGTAAAAACTTATTTTTCTACTCCATGGTGCTTAACCTCTGCACTATAGGCTTTTGTAAAAAAGTAATCTTCCACAAGAATTAAAATTTTAGCCAACAGAAAAGAGAAAATGCAAACACAAAAGTGCAAAGCATTTCTGCCTTATAAACCTTTATTTAAATTTAAAGAGTATTTTTAAGAAAATCAGATTTTTCAGACAGAATTTGGCCATGCACTAGGTGTTTGCCAAGAACTGATTCATCTTCTAAGCAAACAAGGCCACTTCATTATGATACAAATTTTATTTAATTCTGTATGGAGGGCTTCAACAGGGAAACAATGTGAACATTATAGGTCACTCTGAAAAATGTAGATAGATGAGAAATGCAATAATAGACAGAACCACGCATTGCCTGTGATGTTAAAGTGATAGGATTGAATCAATTCAGAACTTAATGTAGTACTGAAAGTCGGTAAGTGTCTTTTTCTATGGAATCTATGTTGTAGACTGTTTAGTTTCTCAAAATCTGCATTTCTTTATTGTAATGTTACATCGACTCTAACTCCTAAACTGACTCCTAAAATGACTGACTCTAAAATGAACATATGGTTGAACAAATCATTTGGATAGTGACCAAACATGCTTTTAATCCACTCGTATTTTATATCTGTATGTGTTGAAAGTATCGATAGTTTCATCCACCTTGAATCTAAGCCCACAATATTTTGCATTTGGAGGTTGGAGAGCAGCTCCACGGATGCTCAGGATTTTCAAGTCAGTCAAACATAAGAGTATAAGAGTATGGGAGAAGTGGACCAGGGGGTGTTGAAACACATTTGCTGTATTTAAGTGCTAATTGCCATCTCTCAAATGAAACTGTTGCTCATCTACGTGAGCACTTCTAGTCTATCTCAGGCTGAGATCCAGGTTGTGAGCTCAAACTGCCCCTCTGGAAGGGTCAACAAGTAGATATACTCTTAGATGTACAGGCTGGCAAAGATTTGGGCAGCTTTTTTATTTGTATTTTTTTGTAATATAGTTTTAGCTAAAAAGAATATTTGCAATGCTTTCACAAAGTTTGTTATTTAATAGATTTTATAGAAAATGGGAGTGACAAACTGGCTTTTCTAACATGAAATTGCTTTAGCAAGTGATTTCTAATTAATTGTAGGTAGGTATTCCCCCTCCATCTCAAGCTTCATCCTAACCCTGTTAAAATGAAGAATTGACTTTTCCACTGTCTATAGTTCCATAGATATAAAATAAAGGTGATATTGTGACTAAAGCCAAAGACTTAAATTCCTTTACAACTGCTGAATCAATATTTGTTTATCCAGCCAAAAAACTCATAAAGGTGCAATATAGAAAAAAGGAAAATTATTATACTAACACTCAATCAGAGCTCTAGCAACTTCAGAGTCATGCCCCAATGCTTCTGTATGTATTTGTTCATCTTAAATTGTATTAAACTACAGCTTAGAAAGTGACAACTAATCAAAAGATATGCCTGGTTCTGAAATGGGTAAATTCTATCTTACTGATATCCTTAGGGCATTATCATTCTTTACAGTGAAAACAGGATGATATCCAATAATTGTTAGAATAATTTTGTGAAACTTGTGTTCAATGGTAACCATCTAAAGCAGTGTTAATGGATTTCTCATGACAAATGTCAAGCTGAATTTTACTGATGGGAATTGATTGCCTTGGCCATCGTTTCATCAAGCAACTTGAACACTGCAATGAGAAAATATGAGCTATGATAATTTAGTTAACTGAATAAGTTGGTGTGCATGTTTTCATCTTCATCACTATCACACCTGGCTCACCAGAAACTTCTTCCATGCTCTTGTTCATGTTGATTAACAGTTTTTCATAATATTCAGGACATTTAGCTTTCATATATTAACAAGTGAATATTCTAGTAAAACGAAAGGATTAGGTCAGTGTAGGAAGAAGCAATTATACTAGTATCTCTTGTATATTTGCAGGAAAAAGCAGGCAAAGGTGAAGTTTAGCTTGGGAAACAAAAAAGGGAAATCAAATCAGCTTTCTCTGGAGATAACAGTAATGCAAAACAGATACTTTCTTTTAACAGAAGCTCAATACCTTTAGACTAACTGATCCTAATAAAAGACCATTTCATTAAGGATTATTTGTCTCCTTTGCAGAGACATTATTGAAGATTAATGAATTTAATGAAAAGCCCCATGTAAGCATCAAACTAAGAGTTCTGTTCCTAAACCAGGGCAATCACCTTATTACCACGTGCATCTAATCCTGAGCAGGTGATCCCATTGCTTATCCATCAATTACTGCATCCCAAGGGGCAGCTAAGAAAGATTTGCCCTGTGTTTCCAGGTGAGAAACTGAAAGTAAAAATAATTAGTGAATTGTTGACTTTTACAAAAGATCTTGCCACAAAAATACTTAAAATGATGTATAGAGAAACTCTTACCATTTAGATATTCTTGAGACATTGTGCTGCTTCATAGAAGAAAGTGGTTTTTACTATTATAGTCTATGTCTTCCTTTTGCTTCAGTTCCAAAAACAAATGGTCAGAAGCTTCAGATTTGGTTCTAGCTCTGCATTTTTCCCTCGGAATCCAGCTCTTGGCTGGGAGTCTAGACCAACATTTCACTGTGAGCCACATTTAACATTTTTCCCCCTCAGATGAACAAATAATATGAGCCTGGATAAAATGCCAAATACTTTTTCCCATGGTTGAGGTTGTTCAACCTAACCGAGGTGCCACAGTTGGGATGTTTATTTAGGAATTTAAGTAGACTGAAACAGATGTCAGATCTCAGTGATTTATTGCTTTGGCTTAGCTGTGGCCCACTGAAACCAAAAATAATGGGGAAAAAACTCCTGGTAAATATAAATTAATTCTGGGAATTTTGAATAATGCATTATTTCCATTTTATAAAAAATGAAAGCCAGCTTTATATTATATCATAAGAGTTACTCAGACTTCATAAAAACAAATAGATTAAAAGAACACTCTGTAGCTTAAGAATATAATACACATTTAGCCAAAGCCTTTGGCTTTATTACTATAGCTTTTTGCCTATTTTAACTTTTAAATAATAAAACTGTGACCTGCCAATAGTCAGGAGAAAGGGAAAATACAAAGGAGACATTTCACCCTCAGCTGAACTCCAACATTTTTCTAGTGTTAGGCGATCTCCTTCATTGCCTGTGAATTTCCTCAGGGCCTTAAAATTATTTATTTTTAGTTCATAAAATTCTCAAAAATCTAGATGTTTAAGGTAATGCCCTATTAGCCCTATTTTTTATTATATATCAGCTGATAAGCTGTATTGATTTCAGTAAGTCCAAATGACCTCTTCCTCCCCTCTCTTCCTTTTGTTTAAATAGAGAATCAGTTATGGTTAGTTTCTGCTGGTCGAGTTTTAATGTGACTCTTTTTTTTTTTTTTTTTTTTTTTTTTGGTTTAGGAATAGTAACAACATGTAGTATTTAGCGGTATTTAAAGCTCTACCACCACATTAACAGAGCTAAAATGAATCCAAATTATTCTCCTGTTTCAGAAGTCAAAAAAGGCAAAGACATCAAGTTGATTTCCTTCCACAATTGTAGATCTGCTGTAAGAAACCTCATACCCATCTTAACCAGTATTCCAGCACAGCGAAAGCACAGGAACATTAGAAACATCTTATGCATCCTACGTTAAATAGCTTTACTATTTACTCTGTTTTTTAAATATCTGTATTGTTCATTATGGAAAAAGCTACTCAATATCCACTACTTGATTCTTATCTTCTCAGTAAAGTGTAAGAGAATAATTAAACTGCATTTTTAATATTGATCTCTGGAAGGGATTTTAAGTTATTTCTATATTTCTATTTCATTTAGTGAGATAGACTTTAGTGAGATAGACACTTTCAAAGATGTGGCAGATGACATTTTGCTAAAAGTATCTGCAACTCTTGTGTTTTAATCATGTATGTAGGAAAGCTATATTAAAAAAGCAACATGCAGTTGAATATTCTAGTCATACAAAGTTATAACTTAAAACTTCAGAAGCAAAATACCAAAAGTAAGTTTCAGAAGTTTCAGAAGTTTCAGATGCCTTAATTATACACATAAGCTAAAACTTATTTATATAAATCTACATTGTATATTTGATTTTCTTCCCTACATTTCTTGGAAATATACATATCAGTTTACAGAAAATATTGAATCTCTTTCTAAGCATTTGAATGTCAGTTGTTTGGTTTAAAATATAGGTAAAAACTCCTTTCCTGGGGTAAAGAATTTTATTGGAAAAACTCCCTTTACTTTCTCTGGTATAAATTAAATGTTATCTAAAATAACCAATTGTGCACATAGATGACTTTTTCCTCTGTTACGCTATTAAGAAAAAGCCAAGAATGAATGTATCAGATGTTGTTTAAGCTCCCCAATAGCTTTTAATAAATTAATTATATTATTCTATGTAGTTTATGATACCAGATTGGAATAGTAGTCAGGTTTTCTTTGTAGATTAGGGCAACAACACAGAGCCCTGCTTATGGTGTTGTCATAGATTAAATGCTCCACATTAAATGCTAATATGCTGTTAGACAGCAAGGATATATATGGATATGTTTGCATATCTGCTATATTTATGTAGAAACACAGCATTCTTAGTGTGTTAAGAATTAAATATTTCTCTGTGCTTCTTTTGAACAGAAACATAAAGCAAAATGATATATACCCTATATATCTCTTATATACTCTTCTATATAATACATCATATGTAAAAATGCATTTGTGATTTTCAGTATCAGTTGTCAAAAGAAACAAGATTATGTTTTGCTTTTTAAAACCACTGTGATGTGACAACCGAATTCATGGATTTTTCCCTAAGTGCCTCCCAGGAGTCTGGCAATAAAGGGATGTTTTAACAAGATGTGATTATGCTGCTTTTCCCAGGATCCACTATTAATCCAAGGTATGATATGAGCAACTAGTAATAAATGACAATATGCGGGTCATCTGCCTGCAGTCTAGAAAATCAAAGAGTTAACAAAGACCTCAAGAGTCAAGGTTGGTTCCTCTTTCTTGCACTGCATGCAGTGTTTTTGGAATGTTATTCAAATCCTAAGCCTGTCCCCAACTCATTTCTTTAAATGAAACATGCAGTACTTGAACCTGTCTCCTTCAAGCCTTGATTAATGTCGTTAGCTGCTATCCCGCTCTCTCCTTGCTCTGCCAGATGGATTGCTGAAGATTATTCTGCGTCACTTAATTGGAGTTTAAAATTAAAAAACGGTGAGTGTTGCGGACCACGTTTTGCCCCTTTGATCCCTGCACAGACAAACAAGCTTCTCTGATCAGTAATTCCCCCATGCCCTAATTCAGAGGCTGTCTGAGAACATACACCTCTCATGTCTACAGTATATATTTATACCATTTATATCATTTCCAAAGGCGAGGAGACAAATTCCAGTCATACATGCTTTTTTCCCCCTCCAAATAAGTAATCCTGCATGCAGTAATGTGCTTCTTGCTATCCCCTGCTGTGCTCACCTCTCAAACACACAGCAAGGTACTCACTGAAAAGAGAAATAGCAACATGTGCTAAACTATGCATACAGCTCCTGTAAAGTCAAATCCAGGACATCGTTTTTTTGTAGTTGAGTTAAGGACAATTTTGAGAAGTGACTTTCTGTATTGTTTTGGAGGGCAGCCAAGCCGAGCAAGGGCAATTATACCTCTGCTTCTGCTTGTAGCAGCAGTCAAAACGCATGTCTGGGCGCCCAGAAATATGTATGGAGACAGAAGCCTCCACAGTAATTTTAAAGCCACTCTTCCCCCGTTTTTCTATTTAAGTAGTGACACTGCAGGCAGTGTTAGCATAGGACAAATCACGAAGTAGGTGCTGGACCTCTCTGAGCAAAGAACTCAACCTCCAAAGTCCTTCAAATGGGGCCTGTGGAACAAAAAGAAAGCTACAAAAACATGAAGACCATGGCCACTGGCCACCTTCACTCTGCAATAGCAAAAAGCCTGTTGAAGAATTCCTCAAAAGCCTGTATTCCTCAATGCTTGGGAAAGTCCTAGGCATCAAGGGCAGAATTCCAAAGGTTCCGGATCGAGGAACTGCTAGAAAATGCTGGGTTACCTTGAAAAAAAAAAAGTAATTTTCTTCCTAGAAGTAATTTTTCTTCCTAGAAAGGTTGCAGGTCCAGGGGATGTGTCTGCAAGGTTCTGCTGCAGAGAAACAAGAATCTTGGAGCCCAAATATGTTAGCAGAGCCCACCATGCCAGGCTACCATTCATAAAAATGACAGGTAATCAGCTAAGAAAAATAAGAAATTATACAAAAAATAGTATTTGGATCCAAAACCAGCATATGTCCTTTTAAAATTAAAATCCTTTCTATCTTTACTATAGTTTCCAAATATATAAGTACATATTGCTAAATTTATTTGTATCAGAATAGAACTTTTTATCTGCATGGAATAGAGGGCATATTAAGAAAATCAGGATTATTTTTAAGACATCGTGATCAAGTCCCAATTTGTTTGTTTATTTTTATTAAAGAATGACCACTTTGAAACCTGGTGTATTGAATCAGGAAAAGATTTGAATACATGATTTATGAGAGCTTAATTAACACTTAATATAAGTATTAATATAAGCACGTGTTTATCTGCTATTTTTTCCTTGAAGTCAGTTATCTTATGTAATGATTCCGTATGAATTAACAGACCTTGTTAACTTTTATATTTATCCATAACTGCAGCAGAATTACAAAATGAAAACCAGCAGTAAAATAGCTCAAGGAGAATATTCAAAAGAGCAACACGGTTGAAGTGGTTGTCTCATGACAGAGCCACAGCTGACCACAGCTGAAGTGTCTCATTCAAAGATCAGAGTTGTTCTTGCTCATTTTGCAGAGCTAGAGAAAAATCTGAGGTTGGAATTTTCCTTTACCACATGATATTAACTGCAGTGGTCATCCTGATTTGTTTAGCACACAGCTGTTCTAATCTGGAATGAAGAAGCTGGTCCCGCTGAAGCTGCAAAGGGAAAAGGATGCTGAAGAAATATTATTTAGTGAATATCAGGCAAATGACATCTTCAAGTGAAATATTTTATTCTCTGGAAGACCTAGAAATTAAATTTGGATACATTTTGCAATGATAAGTTAAAAGAAAATTTAGTGCCATGCAAAGCTGGAGGAGCCCAGATTCAGGTTGAGCAAGAGTCCAATCCCTTAAAAGACAAGGGACAGCCAAGAGAACGAACTTGTCCTCTGGTTCCACACACAGCAGGGCAATGTTGTTCCCCAAGTAGATATAATTTTATGGATTTGGATATAGATATAGTTTCTACACATTTTTGCATTCTCACTGTATATAGAAAAAAAGTAAAATGCTAAAATAGTCATACCTTAATATAGATTTCAAGGAAAGGTATTCAGCATTTAGCTATAATATTTAGTGTTGTTCAAGTATAATGATTAGATACTTGAGATTCAAGTCTTTATGTGTAATTAGCTTAATCCATAAATTATAATCCATGAAGGTAATAAAAACAGTCATTTCGAAAATCAACTGGCAAACAAGCCCATAATTTACTGCAATAATTGTGCTCAGTAACAGCAGGCTGCAAAAGCCAAAATGCCTTTGAAATTTTTTTTTAAGGAATGCTGCCTATTTCTGCTCATATTAAACCAAATCATTTCATGTTACTCTTATGTGATTTTCTTGGCAAGTTCTTCTGGTAACTGGTAAAAACAAGAACCAGACATGGAAGATGACTCCCCATTCCTCACTTGGCCAGAGTTAATGTATATAGTTCAAGAGCCTGCCTAGAAGCAGATTTCTTCTGAAATTATTATGATTCTGGTATTTCATATTTTTCCCTGAAGAGCTATAGTTGGTAATGAAACTCAGCACTAACCTATACTTAGCAAGAGGAGTGGGATCTTTTTGTATTAAGGGTGGTGTTCCGTTCTAATTTAAGTTAGCTATGACTGAAGTACTTGTGTTTTTATTTAATTAGTTGTCCTTGCTCCAAAGCATCTCTCCTTGTTTGCTTTTTTCTTTCATAACTTTTTAAGTTTTGTAAAATATCAAATTTTACTACACTAAAATCATGAAGTTTTCCTAAACAATTCTGATCACGCAGAGTTTTGCGCTAATTCCCTTGCATTTGCCACAGAAGCTGAGCATTGCAAAAGGGAGTGATAATTGAAAAGCTGTGCTAACACGTGCTGCGTGGCAAAGAACAGCAATCTCAATATGTAGACTTCAAAATAGTGTTTGTTTTACAAGACAAAAGGAAAAATGCAATACAGGGTTTTTAGTTGCAGCAATTTTCTTCTCCACCATCATACGTGGGTCCTCATTGCCTCCTAGTGCTAGAGGGAATTTGGAAGAACACATGGTTCTGATTTGAGAGTGGTTGGACGTGGCAAAGGCTGAATAGTTGGTTATTTCTCCTTGCTATATATATTCATTAAATTTTTTTTCCTTTCCTCTTCCACTCATCCCCTCTCCTCTCATCCACTCATCCTCTTATTTCTATTGACTATTGACTTTATTATAAGTTCAACCCACAGTATTAACTAAGAATGTAGGACCAGATGGCAGAAACTCAGGTACACACTATCCAGCTGTTAAAATGTGTTTTGATTCCTACATATTCTGGAATACTAATTATAAAAGCTTGGATTGAACATGCACAAAAGTGATTTTTCACGAGCAATTACAGTGAAAAATGGGGATAAGTGTATCCTTCTTTGAAAGAAAAGCTTTTGTAAATTCCCAATTCAAAATCAATGAGAATTTGGTAGCATATCCACAGTCATTTGAAAATCGCAATATCTGGAGTCACCATCAAATAATGTATTATAGAAATCCCAGCCTTACACAGGCAAATACAGTGGTAGTGGTTACATGTCAGTAAATAAGGTATCTGTATTCAAAGTGTTTAGTCTGTGTAATTTAGCCACCAATTTTATCTAGTTCACTACAGCCAGCTTGCAGAATATTATCCAGAATGAAACAAGTTCTTTTAATTTGGAGAAAAGACTTTTCTGCAAGAAAGATTAAGAGCAAAATCCTTGTAATACAATAGAAGTGAGAATAGTGAAACATGGCTTTAGATTCCTATTAAATAGCCCTCTTTTACACAAAGCACCCTATCTGTATATAAATAATAACCTGAAGTCTAAAGAAAGCAGCCGTATAAGGGAATTTATTTGGCTCCTTTTGAGAAGGAAATAAGGAATGTAATCTTGGGAGCAATGCGATAGCACTCTCGGAGCTGACGGGAAGCATTGAAAGGCCGCAGATCAGACGCTGTTGCCTGTGGCTGCAGAAAAGAAGCTGAAGAGTTAAGACTCATCTGGCTAATCAAAAATGCTAAAGCAGCATAACCAAAAATAAGGCTGTTCATACCATAGTTAAGTGTGCTGCTCCATTGCTCATGTCTACAAAACTCTTGAACTTCCCCTAGAAAGTACATCCTAATGAACTGCTTGTATTCCCATGTACTGTATCCTCAGCAGAACATGTGTTCACTAAATCAGGTGAGTCAAGCCTGGAGATCAAGTCCAAAACAAGGGTTTTATTGTGAAAGGTCACACAAAGTACAAGAAAAAGGTGAAAAAATTTGTTTGGACAGAACACACCGAAGAAAAATGGTGACATGAATTATTAAATATAAATATATAAAGTTACCTGAAGAGAGAGAAGTAAATAAATAAATAAATAAAAGGCTACTGTATTGATCCCTCAATGTCTCATGGATTTCTGTTCTGTAATGGAATTTCTCACAATTATAAAAGTTAATACATAAAAATGTAAACAGCTTTTAACAAGTTAGAAAATTACAGAAAGAACAAGAAATACCAAACAGACAAAAAGACAAACATTTGCTCAGAGTAGCTTTTCATAAATCTAATGGCAGGTCTATATAACTTTAAAATATTCACAGGAGAAAGAAGAGTCAAAATTTCAATTACACGCGAGTAATTTCGGAGCAGCTAATTCCAGCAATACAGAGATTGCAATGAGTAGCCTCAGCTGGAGCATCAGTCAGATATTGGCTGTCTGAACCCTCATATATTTACAGCTTGTTTTTCATTAACAGTGACAGAAAGTATGAATTAGTTTCATTCTTCTCTTATCTTGTCAAACTATTTGCTCAGTTTTTGAAGTAAGCAAATAACCATTGTCAATCACATGAACCCGGTACCTAATTATTTACAAGCAGGTTTAAATGGTAAAATAGGATCACGTCAAGGACAGGTTGCATAAGCAACTGCCTTCGACAGTTCTGCCAAAACCATGATCCTCCAAGCAGTTCCCCAGCAATTCACTAATTATTCACTGATTTTTTCCCCTGTATGTAAAAATTACAAATTTAATTAAAATATATGTTTCAATAATGTTGTTAGATTGTGAATTTATTTTATTCTTCCCAGATATGCTCATAGAAAAGAAAGAATAAGCAGCCCAATCTCTAGCATTTCTAAGGCCAAATTTTCTCTCTGTGTATTACTGAACAAATCCCAGAGGTTGGGGATGCTGCTCTCACACATATTCTGCAAGAGAGGAAGAAAAACACCCTGATGGCATGAAATGAGCACCAGCCGTGAGACACGTTTTTGCTCCTCGTTTCTTATCCCAACTAGCACCATCCCAGCCTCTCCAGGATGCCGAATCTCCGAGATGCTCCACGTTCCCCACCACTGGGTTCCCTTGGAAGGAGGGAGGCTGTCGCTTACCCCTCTTTTAGGAGCACCTGCCCAGGGATGTGGCTTGGATCCAGACTGGGATTCCAGTTCAGCACAAATCCTCTTAATCTCTCGGGAGCAGGAGCTACCCTCCTAGACAGCTGACGTATTTCAGACCACTGATATCATTATTTGGAGGTGTTTGCTGGTGTCTATGCAAGATAAAATTTGGAGCATTGTGCATCTAGCCAAGAAATTTAATTTCTACAGTGTCTCAAAACCTCACACAATCCACTGCAGTTGAAGCAGGGAGAAGAACAGGTAAGTCATATGTAATTCTTCAAGCATAGATAGCTCCGATGTGGGGTTTTTGACCCTTCCAAATAAGACTTTGGAACCATGGTTATTAATATTGAATCCTTGCTGTTTCATCCAGTAGCAAAAAAATTAATCTGGTCTGGACAATTTCTCTCAAATTAGAGGAATCACTATATCAGCAGATTTTAGCATGGCCACCACAATGATAATGTAGTACCTGAATTTATTATATCACTAAGCTGTGTCCTACATATGCAGAATCCCTTCGGTAAGGAGATAACTCCTGTTGCAAAGAACACTTCTGGTTTTTTAATCACAATGAGGCTTTAAAATGAAGGAAAATCAGAAGATTTTATCATTTATGATTGTGTAGACTGTTCTTCAAAGAAGTATAACAATCTATGATGTACAATAATAAAAAAGAAAGAATTCTATACTAAAAAAAAATACTCAAAAAAGAGTATTATATGATTCCAGCTACTATCAGCAGCATAAATTTTAAACACATCACTCAAAAGTGAAAACTGAAAACAATACAGAAACATAGGTAATCAAATAAATCCAGTACTATGTGATGCTTTCATGTCAGCTATCATTCCCATAAAGCAACCTAGATAAAAGGGCCAGAGTTTGAAACCTGGTCAGCCTGGATTTGGATATAAAAATTGTCTGCATACGAAAAGTCATAGCTTGTGGCTTAGATGTCTGACAAGATAATGCTGCCTCTTTTTGGAAATCTGGCTTCAAATAGACACCAGAAACTTCTGAGTACTGAGAAATGGAATCACCTCACACTTCCTTGAAACCTAACTGCTGGTAATAGGGTATTAAATATTGCCAAAAGATGTAAGTGTAGGAAAAAGCTGAAGTGCCAGTGATTAGTCTATTAAATCTTTCAGAGTATATTTTCCTTAGTTTAAAGGCATGAAATCACTTTCGATCCAAGCTTAGGAGAAAAAAGAGAAATAAAAAAAAGAGTAAAATGTCAAGCTATTATATTAACATTTCTCAACTTCAGGTCTTTATCATCTTTCTGAGACAATAAACCAAACGGAGCTTTCACGCCTGAACACGGCTAGTGCGATACAGCTGGTATAGAACTACTGTCAGATACTTGGATCATTCTTTACCAAGCACAGAGCAAAAATGTCAGCTGGGATGTTCACACAGACCTTGACATTTGGGTGAGTGAATATAACCTTCAGATCTGGATTTCTTTTAGCACCTAGCAGAAAAATGAACAAGCAATGGCGAGAGGCAAATCAGAGTGAAATAGTCAAAGCAGAGCATCCTATTACCCCAGGTCCTGACTACAGGCTTCACTCTAAGTATTTGCCCAGGGAGCTGCACATCACCCTACACAACGAATGAACTATCCAGGAGCAACACGAGGTGTTTTTCAATACCAGTTGAGTGAGGTTGTGATCTATAAATAGGTTCTCCTGATAAGTGATCTGTCTACATCAATTATCCGCTAGCTCGGAACATGTAGCATGACAGAGACCTCCCCAGACTCTCCAAGGGGAAGGCAGCACTTCCCTTGCTCTGCATCTTAGATTCTGTAAATAAAGGCAGTAAGTCGGGAAGCATGGAATCACCTTCTATAATGCATCCTCAAAGTTATATTGGCACATATATATTGGCATTAGGGAGGTAAATGTCAACAACTGCAAGTAGACAAGTGTGATGCACGAACCTGCGTTGTCCTCAGATGTGATTTCTTTGCTATTTCAGATGTTTCAGTAGGGGCAAGAAGTGAGAAAAGAAAAAAAAGGGGGTGAGGGGAGATGGGGAGGGCTGTTCCCCTAGATGGGGTTATCATCAGCAATGACACTGGCTTGTGCTTTGGAAGAATGTGTTTTATGAAAAAATCTGAAGCAGATAATTTATTCTAGATTTGTTGATGTAATTTAGACAACTGTAGCTATGTTCCTTATTTGATGTTTTCTCCCTTATATAATTATTATATTTTAGATTATTCACATTATTTAGTCATTTCTTCAGTCTTCCACAAACACTTTTAACCATACAGTTTTGAGAAAGTTCAATGTGTTCTGTTAGCAGAGATATGACTATAGATATAATTGAATAATATAAAATCTTTTTTCCTTCCAAACAAGATTTAAAAAGTACTTTCTAAAGCAAATAAGAGGAAAATACACTTTTTCTTCTAATACATATACTTTTAGCCTCCTTCATTTTGGTCATAGTATCTTACTGCTACACTCTGCAGCTACAAGAGCAAACCTAAAAGGTGTCTTCATTTTCAAGCTGCTCAACAGCAATGAAGTTTGGGCAATCTTTATCATTTTGAAAACTGTGTCTACTAAAAGAAAACTAAGATTTGGGAATTCTTATCTTAATTACTAAATAGATAAACTTTCAAAAAGGTATGGTTTTCCATAGCTTTTATCCATAGCAGCAGTGTACCTTCTGTTTAAGATATATCCTATAGAAAACATGATGCTTCTACTATAGTTCTCAAATTAAAAAAGACTGTGCTGATCATAGTAAATTCTGCTATATAACATCAAAGACATAATGACGCAATCAATTTAACTCACTCCTATAAGATAATCCCTAACTAAAATATTAAATCAAGCATCTCTTTGTGCATGAATAGGCTGGCTTGAATACAGCAGTGAGAGAAGGGTACAGAATCTACCTGAAAATAAATCAAAGCTCTGTCCTACCAGGCAGAGAAATTTCCAAGAATCAATACCTCAATCAGTCAATAGCTCTCTGGAGTTTTCAGCACCAAGGCACAGGAAGGACCTGAAAAACTCATCAAGGATAAATCTCCTGTCCAGCAAACTAGGGAAACGCTGGATCTGTCAAACCAAACACGAAAGGAACAACAAACACTGCATTTGTATTATTAACCAGGTTTTTATACGTTAAAGGTTAAAGAGATTCAGATTCTCAGGGAAAAATACCTCAAGCTTTCAGATTAATCTAATTGAAACTTTTTTTTTATTATATATTAAGAGATTTAGTTGCTTTTCCAACTTTATGTTTCAGAAGGAAAAATGAAACACTGCATCTTATTTTCATTTGTTGTTTTCTGTTTAGTCCATGAACACTGTTGACTGTACAGAACTAGAATTAGTTATAACAGAAGACTCAGGATAATTTTCCCAATTTGAGAAAACTGTTCTGAGAATGACAAATGGGGAGACTAGTCCTTTTAATTGGCTTATATTCCACTTCAACTTCTCTTGGTGGAGAAGCTGTTTAAATAAGATTTACATTTCTTTTTCTCTCCTTTTATCTTTTGTTACCACGTCACTTCAGTAACATTGGTAGAACATGGCTAAATCTGACTTTTACATCAGCAATTTCAGAGAAGCTGAAAGACATGTCTAATTCTCAGCACCAAGAATTAGACTCAGCACACTCAAAATAGCTCTAAAAACTCAGAATCTAATAGCATTGATTATAGAGTTTTTTCTCTCTCTCTCTCTCAAAAAAATAAAGAGAGACTTTTTTCATTCCAGAAAGATCAATATGCCATTTAGGAGCTCTAAGCCAAGCAATCCAGGCCTCAGTAACAGTCCTTGGATGCAGTGACTGCTGCAGAGGCTCCCAGATCCCAAGCCGTGCTCGGCCCTGGGTCTTCGTCTCGCTGGTTTTACTGCTTTCCTTTGCTTAGAAAATCAGTAAGGAAATTAAAACAACCCTCTCTAGACTTCCCAACAAGCTAACATGGAATTAATGACAAACACCTGTATGCTATCAGCTAATAAACAGCAAAAACAAGAGAGATTCAAACACACATTATCCATGTATGCCACTGACAAAATAGCAGATATACATAACCCTGTAATACCAATATGCATTTTACCATACACTCAAGATTACAAGGACAGAGAGGCTGTCAACTCCTGCATAAATATCATGAGCTAAAATAAAACATTTCAGGACACTTCAGGACTAGAATTTCATTTCAATCCATTCGCAAAAAATTCTGTGAAATCCTGATCACAGTAAGATCAAAGTGGAGAAGGGATCTCAAGATGCTTTCTTCTACATCTGCTATATTTTAGGAAAGGTCTGTCCAAACAATATTTTACCTGGCCTCAGTTTAAAGCTTTGGCTTGTACATCATAAATTTGTAGCAGACTTCATGTCATTCCTCTCGCAGCAACCCCTTCTATACCTGAAGTCAGTGTCGTAGGTTTCTGTCGACCAAGTACTATCAATTCTTAAAACCTTTGTGAATATTTCTCTCTACCTCAATTTGCTGGATATAAAACAGAAACACTGAAGCTGAGTCCATTTGTACGTTGATCATGAAGATCAATGAAAGATATCTGATATTTTTCTTCACACTCTGACTCTTCTGAAAATGTAAACGAATTAATCGGAACTAAATTTCAAAGAAGAGCCCAAAAGCAAAAATATTAACATCTATGGAACCAACAGGAAGATGTAAAAAAAAATTCCCAATTTACTAAATGCAATTTATAAAATCACTCTGCAATTTCCCCAACTAATTCTTGCATTTAAATACCTGCATCTACCTTCTGCCAAAAATAGTTTACTAGGACAAAAAATGTTGTGACATGGAGATGCTGAAGAGAAAATTAATCACTGTATTTAGTATGGAGTTTAAATGGTGTGGTACAGCTGCATGATCTTATTTATCTATTATCTCTTAAAAAAAGATATATTTTTCAGTGCATATCACTAAAAAGTATTACCATTAGTTACTATTAAGTAAACTCAGCTGTTGTGCCAAGTAAAAGGGAGAATAATGGAAAATAATGGTAATAAATGACACTGTATTTGCATAGCAGGAGTCAAATGAAGTTTACATCTGACATCCTGTGCTCAGCACAAGTGTTTTAGCAGTTATATTGCCACTAAACATTAAAGGAAAAGTATTGGGCTAAGACTAACACAGAAGTTATAGGAGAAATTTTCAGCTAAAGGGAGCTAAGGATTAAGATCACAGTAGACAACTTTCAGTAAAATTAAATATTTATAAACGGCTTTGGATGAGGTGTGAAGTCATTTGGGGTATTCGCACTTTATGTTCCATGTGCAAAAGAACACACAGCAAAGAAGCTCAGATGCACTTTAAGGTTTAATCACTTTGAGACTAAAATAACAGTATTAAAATACATTTAAGGATTATTAAGGAAAAAAAAGATTTAGTAGGTACCAGTTTTAGCTACAAATCATCAATTTCAGACAAAAAAGGCAGAAAGTCAACAAGTCTCTCTCATAAATAATACAATGACAGTCCTAAACTTCTATAAAATACTAGATTGGCAGGAAATTTAAGTTTGTTCTGGAAGACCTAGTTAGTTCACTAGTCACTAGAGGTCACTATTATAGTTTTGATTCTTTCAAGTCTGATGCATCTTATTTCTTTCTCAGTGTGATTTAATTTCAAAAATTTTCCTCTATGAAATGGATTTATGTTTGCATAACGGTAGTTAAAACATAGATGTATGTGCCTTGTCCAAAAAATGTGCAGGAATTTTTAGTTAAAACTTCTATTTAGGAGAACATTCTGGAATATTTATTTCTGTTCTACCAGAACGTTTCATAATGACACGTTTATTTCAATAAACCTAGCACTAAATAGAATATTAAGACGTGCAAAGTTGATTAGTCAAGATTATCTGATTACTTGAACTTGAAAGAATATTCAGGCCCTAACTTACCAATAAAATATAAATAAACAAATCAGGAAGAATGGTTGATTCCTGAGGCATTTGAGTATTAACTCACCAGGGTTTCTTAGCACAAAAAGAATGAGAGAAGACTATAGATAGTCGCCAGAAAAGGGAACTGAAACAAGAGTAGTCAAAAGCAGAGGCTATTTTAGTTGTTGTCTGGACCACTTTCATGCTCTTCTGAGATCTATCACCACTTTGGCACACATTAAATAAACCAATCGGTGTGTGGGGTCTGGCAGGGAAGTCGCATAAGGAGAATCTCTATGTAATATTCAAGTGGCAGGTGAGTCAAGACCAGGGTAAGGATAAAGGTCAAATTTCCTCGCTACAAAGAACATGGAGAATCCATATGGTCTTTAAAAATGTACAGTTTCCTGAGAAAGATTATTTAAAACAAAGACCTTCAAGGCCTTCATAGATGTACTAGATATAAAAGACCACTAGAAACCAGAAGGTACAACTTTTTTTTTTCTTTTTCATATTTTATCTTCCTATGATAACACATCATTTTCTGTCCACAAGATTTGCCTCATCTCTTCCCTTCAGTACCACAAGCTCCACCTTCATTTTCCTTACCAATAACCTCCAAAACAAACCAAAACCAACAAAAATCCCACAACTAACATCACAAGAGCCCCAAGTCATATTTCATGCCTTTCAGGAGACTACGTCAGAGAACTGAGTACTTAATTATAAATCACAGCCAGCACAGGAGTTCCAAAACTGATATATTTATTCAGCAGATGACTTAGTATCATGCCACAAGATAAACCCAGGCATCGTAGTATATTATTCCCATTTCCACACTCTGTCAGTCCTTCCCTCCCAGAGGGCTGTATGTGTTTTTTCCCCCATTTAAGAGCATAAGACTATTAAAACTACAATAGTTGGGGCTGCTTAAAATTAAATCCTGCCCAGTTCTCTGTTACATCTCTAAAAAGCATAGGGTGAACTTTATGAACAAGCAGCATTTTAGAGAGACCAAAGGGAAAGATCCAGCCAGATGTGCTCAGTCTGCACAACAACTGCTTTATGTGCTTATACTCTTAAGCAACAAATGCTTTAAAATCATAAATCTAAGAATTAATTCCACTTTCACAATAATGGGAAATGAGAAGAGCGACAGAGACTGAGTACATATAGCTAAAAGACATGAATGAATATATCTCTCATTCATAGCTTCTGTGCGCAGTAAACCCAGAGAAGTCGACAATTCAGAGCAGGAACATATTCACAGCTGAAGAGACAAAACATGGTGAGAAACTAAACTATTCTGACACAAAAACCTCCTGATTATAGAAGAAAGTAATCCCATAATCAGAGATTTGTAATCCTCATGACTGGCATAAAATAAAAGTTGCATTTCTATTGAAGACCAGACTCCATAGCAAAGCATTCTTTGTATACAGCTCACCAACAAATATAATTTCATGTACATTCAACACATGTTAATGCAACTCTGAGAATAATTAAAGCTAGACAATGCACTGAACATAAAGGTCAATCACAGCTATAGTTAATACATTCTGTTCTTTTCCAGCCAGCATCCAGGAGAAATCATTATGTTTTAGAATGAGGAGAAAAGAGAAGGTATGGGAGAAATCATTTTTTTTCTTACTATGAAAAGAGTTGGTAACAACAAAAAGCCTTTTAAATGGTTTCAAATGCAGAAAATGGAAGTAAGAGAACAGCTGTGTGAAAATACTGTTTGTGCTTGTTATTAAACAAAGTATAAGCAGTCTAGATGGATGTAGAGGAAAAAAAACAAAACACAAACAAATAAAAAACCCAAAATTAGATTCTGCTGAAGCTTTTATTCATTTCCAAACCATTTTCATGATTCTAGTCTGTTCATTTTTGACTCTTGCTTTCAATAAAACTAAAATAATTCCTCTCACGATACCTAAATATTTCACCTTAACAAATTTGAGGGCTGGCACTAAATCAGCACTGATTTTACCCCCTAACTTCTAGTTAACCCCTGCCCCATCAGAGAAGAATAAGTTCATCCATCTTGCCTTATCTACCATTTTTTAAACTTTTGAGCCTAATTAACAAGGTTATCTTGCCCCTTTCCCCTCTTTTTTTTTTTTTTTTTTTTTAATTAGGAGGTTGCAATCATAGAGACAAATAGACACATCAAGATCAATTTGATCTGGAGAAGTTTCCCTCTTGTGTTTCATGTTGGTCATCACATCGGCACCGGTGATGCTAATTCTTTTGCTGGCAGAACTGCAGAATTGGAAGCGCTGCTGCAGGCAGCCCAGAGCAGCAGTTTGCAGCATTATCCTGTAATTCCCACTCCAGGGAGGAGCTGCGCAATCAGCCACATTCTGTGCATTTACGCAGCTCCTCTGCATGAGGAGAGTCTGCTGAGCAGAGTCACTTCTAGACCTACATAGAGCACCTGTGTCACAAGCTCAGGTGGGAATGGATGACAGCCAAGGCAAAAACAGCCCGTTTTATATGTATATCAAACCTAGAAGGGCAATAAATCATGTAGAACAGGCGCCTGACCTGCTCCTTCCACTGCAAAACCCACAAAATCTGCCTCAATCTCTGTAGGAATTGTTTCTTCCTCTAGTGAGTGACTGTAGGAGAGATGAAAGTGGAGAGAAATTCTCTGCATAGTCACCAGTGGCCTCTCCAGTGGCTACCGAGTTCGCAGCCTAACAACATATTCAACCTTTCTGGGAAGAAAAGACACAACAGCACCAAGATGGGGAGGGACAGAAATAAGTTCGAAGTGATAACGGAGGGAGCAGGGAAGGAGACCAGAGCAGCTGGCAGGGACCGTCAGGAGACAAAGTGGGACCTGGTGACAGGCAGGTTTGTTTCTGCTGCTGCGGTGAGGAGTGACGAGCAGGAGAGGAAGGGGAGACGCAGCCCCGGGTGCCACCCAGGGCACCAGCTCCCATGAGCCAAGCGCCAGCAGGGGCCGGGGAAATAACTTAGATAAAAATGGGGGCGAGGGACACCATTTCGTATCGTTTATAATTAAAAAAGAGAGGCAACCACAAAAAGCAATGGCACCCTGGAATATAATAAATGTCACAATATACAATATTGCCACACACAAATTATGACAAGATGGGCATTTCTGTTTATGGAAATGAGTTTTCGTTGATGTAGATCAGGTACAGCACAAGCTACAAGTGGGGAAAAGAAAAAATGTATTTTCTCTCTTGTCTTTGTAACTGACATTTCTTATTTTAAGATGTCAGATTATTAATTAGTCTAATTTGCACTTTTGACTGGTATATTTATAGCATCATTTCTCATTTTCCACTGTATGCTACAAGCAAAATTCTGACCAAGTTAAGCTCATAGGGCCCAATATTGCTGCTGGGCTTCCGAAGTTAAAATCTGGGTAACTTATGGGGCAAGAGGTTAGGAAACTTTTTCTATTTTATATCTATTTTAAACAATAGATATAAAGTGTATCTATATTTTTCTCCAAATATATTACATTAGAAAAAGACTACATGAAAAATGGCATAATAATAATCAAGAATTGAAACCTTCAATATTTCTTGAAATATTCCTTATTTCAATTGAGCTTGATTGAATTCTGAACTCCACAATTCATTTACTTACATGGAAAAATTCAAATATTCATTAAATTTACAATAACCGGCCTTTTAAAAATATCAGCATTCATTTCTAAAAGATCTCACATTTTTTGTAGGAATTTGCTTGCATGGCTCTAAAAAGCCATCTGTAAATTTCTCTGTTTCTCATAGTGATGAATACTCTAACCACAAGCATCATCCATTTGAAATGGTGCTTAGCTCCTTCTGAGAAGAAAGATGTGTTTTGAGTTGGACCTGCAAAAATAGTGAACCCAAAGTCACTTGTCACTTCCGCAAAGCTTAGCTAATATTTGTTTAAATTAAATTAACAGTAATGACTTTCCTCTATCATACTTAAGTTGGCACTGCACAGGTACCCGCAAATAATTTTCTTTTTGTTTTCATGAGAGCTAGAGAAAATTAATCCTAATTATTTTTAATGGCACTGTGCTGGCTGTTTAATGTGCTGGTACTTCAGCAAAACACCTACTCAACACACTGCATGGAGAAAATACTGCACCCTGCAAATAGCAAAGCTCCCCATGTAAAGACACTAACTTATATCCTAAAAATAGGAATCGATATATAATTTTGGGTGACCTTGGCGACCTTTTAAGGCCCAAGTTACAATCCTATTAGAGACAACTTGCAACACATGACTTCCTTAAACTATGATCTTCTTGATACAAGAAGATACAACATGTTCTAGATGGAATGTGATAATACAAATCCCACATCCATAATCAGCTTTGAGCATTTAAAAAAGGATGAATCATTTTACCTTTCTTGCAAGTGCTGATGATGTCACTGGGCAGGTAGATCAGCATTTACTTAACCATCCTGTTTTAACTTTCTTCTTATGTTGCATAGCAATAATATTTTTATTGTTTAATAAATAATATTTTTACCTTTGCTGCTCAAAACGGATTATACAAATTAAGAAACTCCATGGACTTATGCACACAAAGATCTTATATTTTCTTATTTTCTTTATAAACATTCTTATTAATGTCTTTACTCATATTGGGACATTCACATTACTTTAATATACAACTAATTGCCTTTTTACAAATCTGTAATTTGCTTTCATTAACTCCAGTAAGCATCACATCTTTCTACCGACATTTCCATACACTTTGTAGACAGACTGGGATGGAAATCATATGCAAAGTAATAATCCCACATGGGAACTGTATCAGAGCCAGGTGGATGGTTTTCAGCATCAGCCACATTTTCTTACTGATAGGTAAGCAGCCGCTTTAAAACAACCTTTCTGGCTTTTAATTACAATTGAACTGTCCTAAATATCCTCTCTGCAGAAAGAGAGCAAAATCACACAGGTTACCAGGATACCTGCTGGTTATTTTTCTTTATAAGTTATCCAGGACACAGAAATATGACACACAACACAGCTTCCTTTGAAACTAATAAAACATGAAAATATTTCTCCTTCTATGCTAGGAAAGAATATTCAGCTGAAGGCAAAGGAAGGGACCTTTTCTGACGTTCAGAAAACAGTAATGTTTTCCCTATGAAACCACAAAAAATGGTAAAAACCATTCCTCAATATTCCTCAACTGTCGGAATATTTTGGTGCTCTTAAAGGAGAAGATAAGCTATTGCAAGATGCACAGAGAACAAAAGTTTGTCCTACTCTCACAGATGAGAGTCTGAGGATAACTCAAATGCTTTACTTAAAATCTTTGTGAAATTTGTGAAAGGCAATTTCTGCAAAAATACACTACAAAAAGTACTCTATATTTACACATAAATATGTTACATCTGAAGAAATCTCTCTATCTCATCTCTCTGTAATTTACCTATCATTTATTAGCACATTAAGGAGTTTTATTGAGAATCTTATGTATGTGTGCATAGATAAAGACAGAAAGAGGACAAAGTGAATAGATATCCAACAATAAACTGCTACGAAATGTGAATCAAATAAATATTAATCAAATGTTTTAAGAACTTTAGATTAAAAGCAATAAGTTAAGCACTAAATATTATAGCTGGCCTCAGGGTTCCCTGCTATTTTATTTCTGTGAATAGCTAGCACTGAAATTGAAAGAGGTTTTAGTATTTCCTTTACATCAAGGTATTCCCAATTGGAAAGTTCTACCTGAAACCAACATATAAAATCTTATGAAAATGACCGACGCAGGATAAAAGAAAGAATTAAATCATCCCTTACATAAATAATATGTTCTGATGCACCGTCTTTTGTGTCCAGTTACCACAGAATAACTATAACTCTGCAATGGAGCAAAAATCGACGAGCAGCCTCTTGCCTGAGCCCAGGCACAATAACCAGAGTTACAGTAAACACAACCAGGTCATTACAGACCTAACAACAAAATTGTGTGAAAGCCTCTAAGAGAGGGTAAAGCCAACCCTGTGCCCCGCTAACCTTTCATTTGTAGATAGTTTATCTTAAATACTAGGGCAATGCTTTGTATGATACAGAACAGCACCAAAACTACCAAATGCTTTATATAAGTCAACGAAAAATAGCTGGTAGGTTGACCTATAAAAAGCAGGTGATCTGACAGAATTTGGGGTAAGCTTTTCACCTGTACTGTAGAAAAGGGACTTTGCAAACATAAATGACTCCAGCAATTACAAATTCTTATAGAACCCCATATTATTTCATACTGGTATTTGTTGGTAAGTCAAATCAATTACAGACCAAGGACAAGAGTGGCCTCTTGTTTATCCTGAGGTTTGAATTTCCATGTCATTATGTATTCTGGAAGATATGAATCTGGAGCTTAGATATATGAAAATTCCAGAAGTCAAAGTAAGTTACTTATTTTTTGTACTAGTTCCCCATCTCCTTTCCTAGTATGAGGGTGTAGAATGTAGAATACATTAATGTAGAATACATTAAATAAAGGAGTAAAAACTCATGAATGTCTAACATTTGATAGAGAATTGTGTTATTTTTAAGGACAGAACAGCAAAGTACCACAAATACCAAGCTAAGACTTGAATAATGAGAGATCTTTAATTTATAATGTATTTTTCTTCAAAATATGCTCTTGCATATTTTCCAATCTCTAATAAAATAATTCCTCTCATCTTCCAAATGTTTCATAAAAAGTTCATTGGTGAAACAAATCTGCTAAGTTTTCTTCCCTTCTCCAGTCTATCATGTGGCACTTCAATTTTATTAAGAGAAAAAGCCGCACTATCCAATATTTTTAGCACAATTAGAATTACTTAAAGTCAGGTTTTCTTTATGCCTTTTTATAACAATCTGCTCTTTGTTCTGTTTTGTACTATATACTCCTGTGTTAATTAGAAATAGTGACAGTAACCTTACTGTCCTTCTTGGAATGCCTTATAGACTTTTATGGTACATCTCTCTTCCAAATTGTCCAAAACTCAGTAAAAAGTATTATTCTTTTTCACCTGACTGTGATGCAGATATGAAGAGACTGACATGAACGTGGCCTTAAAATCAGGTAGCATGGCACCTTTCTTCACTACTAAAGAAAGGGAGAAAAAAAGATAGATTTTGGCTATCTATAACAATAGGTTAGTTAGCACTTAGCACTAAGTTTGTAGCAAATTTTGCAAATTTTCCTATCCCATACTGGCCTGGTATGCTCGTAGGACTCAGGTTACATTTTTTTCCCCTCTAAGAGTCTTCTCTGTTCAGTTAATTTAAGATATTCTAATTAATTTTATTGGAGGTGGTGGAAAAGGAGAGGAAGGATTACGAGATTTTTTGGTCTTGAGAGCTCACTGTGGCAGAAGATGAAGTCACATCCACCCCAAAGCTCTTGCTGACTCAGATTCTCACCACAAACAACTTGTCCAAATTCTGTTCAGTTAAACAGAGTAATCATAGTTTAATCAATAGGTTACTATGTATTTCACCCGTATAGCCATAAATAATATTTTGGCCCTGACTTCACCATGCTGACACCAGAAGTTTTATTTTAGATCAGATTTTGCAAGTATTTACACATTCCAGTCATTTAATGTCATCAGATTTATATTACAGCTGCTGCATGAGGCCACAATAAATTGCAGTCTTGAAAATAAAAGCCATTTCTGACTTGAATCCTTTGAGTAACTGGATTATAGAGGAGTTCCAGCAGAGCAGAAGGAGCTGCGGGGCTGAGGGGAGCACGTGGTGATGTCCTTGAGCAAGCAGAGGAGAGAAAGAAAGGAAAAAAAAATAGAGAATCAGCAAGTTCACAGCACACTGCACAGGGCCAGCCAGTCTGCCTTACCTTGCTTATGTCTGGGAAGAAGTATAGATGTGTCTGAATTAATTTACATTGCCTTTTATTATGCTTCTCAGTAGAATACAGAGTCCTACAGCTACTACTGGGTCCATCCTATATAGGATGGACCACATCTTACATGCATTTTTATATCCAGCAGAATCCTATATAATTCCATCTTATTAAGAACATTCAGTTCAAAATGACACTTATTTAATCACCATTGATTTCAACCCTTATCTGTGTAACGGACAGTTCAGAAGGTCTCAGGTTGCTTCAGCAGGGACCATTTAGAAGGACAAATGGCAAATGGGCTGATGCTCTTCCTTGAATGCCAGTTGCCAACTGCAGATTCTACAGCTTTTTTCCCCCTGCAGCATGTAGTAGGAAGGGCACATAAACCATCAGCTTGGAGTAGGCTGTGAAATTCTGCCATCTGGCAAATAACTCACCCACTACCATTCTCAGCTGGCTTTCACTACATAGAGAATCCCAAGACCAATAACTCATCCCTTGGAATGAACCGTCCTCAGGAAAACTGCTTGAAATTATTTCTCCCATAAGTAAATTACAAACATCTTCCACAGAAATCAATATCTGATTATGGGTATACAAACACATTCATCTTGGCGTGTCTCTGAGAACGAGCAGAGATGTTATTGGGGCAAGTGAAAGATGTCACTGGGTTTCCTCCAAGAGAACAAGGACATTGAGAAAGGCCCAGAGACTCCAAGGAGATGACTCAAGGGTGCTGGACACAGCATTACTGCTGCCTGCAGAGCGGGGGTGACTTCACATATTGAATGGAAGAGGGGCAGAAAGGTAGGAGCTACCCCAAGTACCAGGGTACTGAGCTCAGCTCTATCATCTCCTGGTTTCAGGCACAGCACAGGTCTGGTCTATGAGAAATACATTGTGGTGTGATTAACCAGAGAACAAAAAAAAGCAACTGGAAGCAAAGTGGAAACAATAACATATGAAGAAGTCTGAAAACCTTATGTTAAATATGCACCGATAATTTTATAACACGCTAGGATATATATTTACTTTTGTTCAGCTTAAGAAGACCTGACCAAAATCACAATGCAAACCGAGCACAGAGAAGTGTCAGTGACATTGCTATTTCTAACCTAGACTGATTTGTTTTGATAGAAAACTGTTTACCCTGGCTGGATAATATTCTTTATGGCCGTGTTTGAACTAAAGGCACTAATTTAAAGTGACATAACATTAAGGTCTAATTCAAAGCGGTGCCATTAAAGAGCAGAGCTGGACAATCTGAAAGAAGATTGTTTGACAGGGGTTTACTGATGAGTGACCCTAACCCAGCTCGTTTAGGAAAGAAAATTGATCTAGTTTAAAAACTAAATCGACTTTCATGGCTTTGTATGATACAAAGAAAAGAAACTGTGTGGTTAATGCTCTGTAGGCTGTGTATACCAGTTAAACCGTGAAACTAAGTATACTTGGAAATATTTCTTATTGTTATTATTCATTGATTTTGATTCTTGGCATTTTCTGCAATGAATAGAATTGTGTAAAAGAATCCATATACTTGTTCTCATTTACAAATTATTACCTTTTCCTTCAAGCTACTTTAATTAAATATTTACTAAATTAGTAGATATTATTGGCCATATTGTTGACTTGAATATGATCTTAAAAACACATGAAAACTGATTGATTACATTTCACAATCTCCCCTTTCTATACTTTTCGCCATCTGATGCAATTACAGAAAAAAAAAATTGAAATATAACACAGAAAAAATAAATCAGATACAACCAGAGAGACATATGAAACTGCAGATTAACTCTGATTAAACCGCTGCATGACACGCAGTTTACAAAAGACAGTCACAGGGAAATATGAAAGCGTCTGATCTAAAATGTGATAAATCATCAACTATCCGGCCTTTATAAATGGATGTTTTATGAGATGGGACCCCCTCACTGTGCTCTTATCTGGGTCTGGACCCGTTGTGAAGGCAGGGAATAATCCCTCCTTGCAGCCCTGAGTGGCACCACACTCAGAAAGTACCATAATCTGGAGATAAAAATCTATATTCAGGCACCTTCCTGTCAGGATAACAGGAGCGGCGATATTTACCTACTCTGCATTCCCTGTCAGTAGCTTTTTCTGAGGTTCTCAACAGCTCTGAGCAGTGTCTTAATAGCCTCTATGCAAGTGCCTCCTAACATCCTGAAAAAAAATGCAATTCTTTGAAGAAGGGCATATTGTTTATGAAAAATAAGGTCAATAGTAAAAACACATAAATTAATATAGGGAGGTAGTATGGAGATTATCCCGTCACCACCAATCCTGTATCTATGGCTGCTTATAAACATTTTATAGACCAGGTGCACTCAGATTTTATTTTTATTTATTTATTTTTTCTCAGATTCATTCTTTGATGAATAATGAATCAGGTACAATTATAATCTTTCTGCAAAGATTCTCAAAAGATTTTCAAAAAGTTGCTGATATCCGCCTTTTCATTCTCCTTCGCAGTCGCATATAATAAGGTTTTAGCTGCCAATATAATAGGTCTTTTTTTTACCTGCCTCTAGCAAATATTTTATGAGATTCATATTTTCTATGCCAAACTGCCAAATGATTTTTTTTGACAAACTGCAAACTCATTAAGAAGCATCATAAATTGTGAATGAAGTATTTGAATATCTTGCATACATACAATATATTATATTAAAATTAAAATATTTCAAATACTACATTAAGAGACAGACCAGTTTACTCAAAATACTAACAGTCAAAATAATTAGTCTTCCTGAAAATAGCTCTACTCACAACTTTTACTTATATACTAGAGAGAAGAATTAATTAGTTTTCAGTTCAGTTCTTTTCTCCAAAATTTGTTTATACAAACCACTGAGGTTCAGAAATTACAATTAGAACATCCCAAGATATAGAAGATATATTCTTACATAGAAGTCTGTGTAAGAATGAAGGTTCTGAAAATGAAATTCATGTTAACAAAGCACAGTTAAATATAAAATTATAAATATAGGATATTACTTGTATTCATAGCTTGAGTTCTGATTAGGCCATTGTAAACATTTTATACAAAATGAAGTTTATAGCCTGACAGGGATACATCAGTTGGACTAAAAGGTCAATAAATTTGTCATTTCAACATAAAAAAGAGTAACCAGTGAAACTTCAGCAAATTATGCATGGTTCATTACTGAGAGGTGAGGGCTGTTCTGAATAAAACTGTAATTAATCACATACTCATCACTATTACTCAGTATACATATTGACATCCCAAGAACACAGTATAACTTTAAAATCATCAATTTTAATAATAATAATAGCATTTTTATACAACTTTCTCTGCTCCGTAAGTTCCTTTCCACACAGGATGAGTCTCTAGATACTAAATACCAATCTGGATTCATCATCTACAGATCTCTTCGGTTTTACTCTTTCCCCACTTGGTCTAGTGGTGACAAGAAATCACTTTACGAATCCCAAAGGGCTGGGAACAAATGAGTGTAGAAATTGATAATTAACTCCCTCCAAATTCCCCAATTCATTGAGACCAGTGAACCCTTGCAGTGTTAAATATCTTAACTTTCTATACTCAATTTCTCTCTTGCCAATCTTGGAGGAGTTTATTGCAAACAAGGGATGTGATTAACTAATGCCTAACTAATGCTGAGATTATCAGCAACAGCAATTCTGATGAAACCAGCTAAATCACTATTTAGGTTACTACTTTGTCTCCTAATTACTGACTCTAATAGAAAAGGCCAAAGTTATAGCATATGCAGTTCATTCTCTATAACACGTCTTTCTTTTGCACCATTGCCTGCTTATTTAACTGAAGAAGAGCATGGGGGAAACATTATTTTCCCCAATAAAATGGAGAATTTTATTCTAGGTTTTGCCTGGAGCCAAAGATTGAGATGCAGTCTGTTTAAAATTAAAGACAGAAGTTTTATATCCATGCAAGTACTTGATTAAAGTTCATATTCATTTCTGGGTTGTTTAAATGAGAAATATCTTAAATTTATTCTGGACATATTAGGTATTAGATAGATTATTTTGACTATGGAGTAATATTAAAAGATAACATGTCTAAAAATTTTCATAGCAGAAAATTACAAAATATGCTACTTATTGATGCATTACACACCAATGCTGTGACAACATATTCATCTACCGAAACAAGTGAGTTTCACTTTCAGAAAACTGTAATAAAGATCCCTGCCAGTTGAGCATGACCTTTGCAGTAAAGTGTTTGGCCTTTAATCTTCAGGACTATATGTTGAAAGGTAATTAAGGAAAAAAGAAAAGACCAAAAGAATGACACTAACATCACAGCTATTGAAGAAGATGTAAACAAACTTTTACATCTGACAGTAGAAATATAATGTTTAACATTTGAAGACTTATTAACAAGGAGAAGTAAAAGGTCTGACTATGTATCCTCTAAATTACATCGCTGTAATATCAGAAGAAAAAAACTACAATCTAATAGCAAGCTTTTAAAGTCAATTTTGTAATTTGGAGAATATGCCCATATACCCATAACAGCAGAATTGTTAATCCATGGACCTTGGATTCACTAGTGTTTCCAAAAAGGCAATGAATTATTTTTGTAGAAATAAGTAGAAAAAAAAAAATGCTAGGGGGACATCAAATGAATGGAAACAACAGTCTTTCCAGAGAAAAACAGTATCTGCTGTCATAATTCTGTTCAAAAAAGCATCTGTAGCCTGAAAATCGTCTATTGGAAAGAAACCAGTGGAAACGCTATTTTCACAAAAGTCAAGGAAAGTTTGCTATGGACAACATCAAAACCATCAAGCCCTTTATTAAGTCTATCGTATTTTCCTGAGAATTTAAGAAATCAATTGTATTTTGTTCCTCTATTTATTGTAGAGCAACTTGGAATTATACTCTAAAGTCATTAGTGCAAATCCCAGCCTTTGGTATTAATTTCCACACTAAACTACAGCTTTGATTTCAGTAATCTGCTTTTAGAGAATATTTGAAAGTTATATTAAAGTAAAATCCAAATGAGTTTATCAATATGTCCTTGACTACTCATGTTGTCTTTCCAAATAGTATTCCCAGATACCACGGTCCTTTTGAAGGACCGTGGTATCTGGGAATATTTACTAGCAAATGACAAAGGTTGGCAGAAAGGAGATGAATGAAATATGATTCATTGCATGCAGATATTCAGAAAAGCACCAAGACAAAACAAAAAAAAAAGAAGAGTTGTACAGAGAATATTGCAGTTATTGGAGCGGACTGTGGTCATGTGCTACACAGCAGAAGAGATCAGAACCTGAGCACGGGCATCCGTTATCCTTCCTGGCAAAATGCCACTGTGGAACATGTAAAACAGGTACAGGTTTACACAAATGAAGGCAAATATAACTTTGATATGAACCAAACGATTTACCGAGAGTTACAAACCCTGAGAGATACAGACCTTTACGTGCCCATTCATGATGTGCTCATTTCTATCACTGTGTTCCACTTAATCTTGTGCTCATCTCCCACTGCAGCTCTTTTCAAAACCTTATATAAGACTTGATTTGTGTTTGTAAATATTACCGTATAATACGATAATATTACCATAATAATACGATATTGCCACTGCTGTTACTCGAAGAAGAAAAAGATTATAAAACAGATAGAGACATCAACAAACCTGGATATCCCTGAAAGCCTGGGAATAATCCCTAGGAAATTTAATAATGCTCCAAATGCATTTCTGGCCTTCCAGAGTAAAATGGTTTGAAATTCCGAGATATGGCCATTTGGTTTTCGTTCTCCTTGTATTTTCATCAATCACTTTTTTCCTGCCAAAAAGAACAGATCAGCCATTACATTGTGGATTTAGTCTTTTTTGTAGCTGCATTTTTATATTAGCACTAATACAGATTCCAGTTTTATGTCGCTGTTATTCAGTACGTGGCTTCTGTGAAAGATCCTTGGCCTGGATCTTTGCCAGACTGGCTGCCCCCAGTACCCCCTGCTCTGTAGTTTCTTGATTCTAATCAGTATTCAACAACAACAGGGGGTTTCCTGAGCTTTCCCACTAGATGGGCTGGTTGGGACTATAAAACGCAAGTGATCCTTTGTTCTTGTAAGCAGCAAAAAGACACATTTTTACACATGAAGAGCTTTGTTAACAAATCCGAGCAGTTTGACTAACCCATTTTGAGCCAGTTCTGAGCCACGCTGTTCTGCCACACCAAGGCAATCAATAAAACCTCCTCCCTGGTGCTGTATAGGAAGCTTTAAAGATGCCAGCGCAGCAGCCGGCTGCCTCTTTGGACCCCGTTGGCCAATATCTAGCAGTGCCCGAGCAGGACCGGGCAGGCTGCTCCGCTCGGGAAGGCCAGATGTTTCACCATGCGAGAGGGCACGTTTGGCACAGGACAAAACCCACCCACAGAGAAGCCTCCGTAGGCAGCATTTTACACTCCACTCCAAGAGACCTCCTGGAAAAGCCTCTTTTGCTCATTTTCCTACCGCTTCCTCCCACAAACCATGCATAACCATAAGAATAGTAAGGTAGAAAGTGCTTTTATATTGATTGTTTTTTCCTTTTTATACTTGACAGCTGGAGCGTCGAGGCAGAATTCGGAGTAAATTAAAGCAATAACAAAATTACACAGGGCAGCTGTTTCAGCTATTTCCACAGAGCAATGCTCTTTAGAAGAGCTAATGAATCTAATGGAATCTAGCAGACATTGCCAAAGCAGCAATAAGTGATTTAAAATGTAGGGGAAGGTCTCATACAAACAGCCTCACCAAGCACTAAATGAAGTAACACAAAACTCTTGGGGCTTCTCACTTTTAAAGAAAAATCAAATAGATCTCTGTTCATTTATTACAGCGGTGCCCACAAGCTCTCTCCAGTACAGGACCTGTCAGAATTTCTATTATACTTCTCATTATTGAAGTGTTTGTAACTTACCTAATTACAAATTTGCTCCAGGCTGTCACTTGCATTCACTTACTGCCTGGTTAATCCCCATTTCCCACACCATCCAAATTTTGAAATCATTTTTTTGTTTATCCTTTCTAAAGAAATGAGGGCAAGAGATTTGTGCGGCTACTGAAGTTCTACCGCGCTCTTCTGTTTTGCTTTAAATGCTGCTTATAAAAACTGACGTGCGGGAAGTATTGCACGGTAAATCATCCAAATGTGATAAATTGGTTTCCTTTGCTGGGGGAACAGGTAATGAACCTCATCTAGCAGGCTTTAGGTTTGTAATTTGTGGAATAAGCTTGCAGTATGATACAGTTTTCTTAAGGGGGAAGAATGTTTTCTCTTAAAACGCACCAGAAGGCTATTTACATACTCAAGATTTCTCCTTCTGATTTCTACCTGAATTACAACACTGCATCCTTTGCTTTGGTTATTGACATGTCTTTTACAACAGTCTTCAAATTGTGTGTTCATATCATACACTGGAAAGGCAGATTGTTTTAGATTATTTTAAGATTATTTTAAGGCAGCTTTGGTTTTTAGTTTGAATTTTTTCAGCTGGATTTAGCTCATAGCATTTACATTTCTTGGGCAGAATTTATAGTATTTAATTTAGACTGTTCAAGTACAAAATAACTGTGAATACAAAATACAGTTGCACGCATTACACTTTTATTACCTTTTTCATCAGAAAGACTCATCGTTGGGGTTTTTTTGTTTGTTTTAGAAAAATAAAAATATTTCATTCTATAAGTCACCATACACTGATATAAAAACAACCTCCTTGACAGTTAAGATTATACAATATGCATCTGAAAGGCAGATGTGTTGCCCCATGGACTTTTGAATTATATTGGCAATGTTCACTATAATTAATAAATAATAATCTCAGCATATGCTGCAAACAGTAGCCCTGAGCAAACACATGTAAAAGAAAAGCTTAGTTACCGTGTAAATAAAATAAAAATATGTACATGTCTAAGTAACTGTGCAAGTAAGATTTCAAATTTTGATTAGTATCCATCCCTTGATTGATACCTAAACAGCTATACCATGCAACATACTAATCAGATGCTAATTACTTACTAAAATAGTAACATTTATAATGTTAATTGAAGTTAAACTTGCTATAATGAGTTATTAATCCTAGTTTCCAAACGCTTTAATTACCTCACCCCCAGAAAGACCACATTCATGATTCAAGTGGTTCCATTAAATTCACTTCTCAGATGGGGATGCTGAGAGAATATACAGACGAGAACTGTGCAGGTTATAAAAAAAATATAAACTTCTATCATGAAGCTAATCTGCTCCAGTATCTAAATTTCATTCCTCTTGAGAAGGAAGAAGTGAGTAAACACACTGGATATAGCATATTAATCTACAGGATATTCATGTCTAATGTATTTCTGATTTTAATGCAGTAGAAAAGCAAGGTCCAGCTGTTTCTGACAGGGTGAAATCAGCTAGTTTCTTTAATTAGTAAACTTTTATCTGGTCTTGATAGAATTAAAAACTCTCGTCTTCAATAACAAAATAAGATCAGCTAAATAAGGAATGATTTCTTAGCATGTGCCAAGTAATCTCTTTGATAATTAAAAAACAAAACATTATTTTGACTTCTCTCATAGTTTACTATATTCTAAGATGTCAGGATTAATACACAACTGTCACGTACCACAGTAACTCATGAATTGGATAAAAATAACATAATAATACAAAATGCAATAAAAGCCTTAAATGTTATTACTACTTTGAACTGTTTCCAGTTTGTCTGTCTTTCAGAACAAGACTCAGTATATCAAGAGCTGCATTTACTTGTGTCACCTGCTGGAAGCTGGGCCCAAGGGGACTGAATAGGAGTCACAGATCCACGGACTGGTGAGACGGTCTGGTCTGAATTTCTTTGATTTTCCCCATCATTTTCCCCATTTCCAGTAACAAATCTGAGCCAATATACTGGTTCTGCATCTCTGGAAAACCCTCCGTATTGCAGGGAAAGCCTCCTGAGCCTGAGTGATGCCACAGCAAAATCCAGGGCAAACACACTAAAAAAACATGCTCAAAATACCTCATTGCATCTCACTGCAACTTGCCTGCACTTAAAATTCAAGCACCAAGCTCAGCACACGCAATGCAGATGACCTCAACAGGGTAACAGCACAAGTTGGCTCCTTGCATCTCCCTCCCACAATTAATTTGCCTCTATAGAAAGCCAAGTCTTTTTTGCTTTAAGCTCTGATGAAAACCTAATGGGTCTTCTATTAACTTCAATAGGCTTTAGATGTGTCTCTTAATGAGAAGGGCTCTGTAAAATTTGCACAACTCGCAGCTTCCTGCTTATCAAGTATATTTTCTTAGTAACTACCCAGTGAAGTATAAACCGTTAACAATTGGTTAAAAATGATATGAGCTCCTACAAGAAACAACACTTACAAAACAAGCTTAATAACCTGGCAGTGTCTTTTCGCTGTAAAGTTAGTCATGCTCCTGGTTGTGACCAATTAGAGATTCACCCATTGGGAATATCCAGAAGATTTCATAATCCCTTGTTTAGTGACGAACAAATGAAACACAAAAGAGCAGCAACTTCTTCAAACTTACTGATTGATGCTCTGATATTTAATGAATGAGTTGGACTCTGGCCCTCCTGGCCAGCAGACCATGCTTAACGATGGCCTGACTTTCTCAAGAACAGCAAAGCAGCAAGAAGTGGGATTCTGCTTTGTTTTCTTTATTTACTTTTTTCTTACTAAGCTACAAGTAATGTGCAAGCTTTGCAATTCAGTTTCACTCGAATCTAAATGACCGGAAAAGCAAAGAATTTAAATTAGTTGTGATAGATTGCCTTAAGCAATTTAAAGCAACTGCCATTGCCATTATATACAGATAAAGCTCTTCAAGGAGGTAGACAGCTAGGGAATGTTATTTTTTATTCAGGAAGGTTACTGATTAAAATCAAACTTTTTTACCTAGTTTTGTATGTATCCAATGGCAAAGAGCTTGCTATTTAGAAGAGCAGATTCAATTTTAAGAATTGAACTGGCTTTAAACGAATAATTATAAGATTATGTCTGCTATATTGCTTGAATATTTCTCAAACACAAATCTAAGTTTCTCCAAAATACATAGTTATCATATCATTCCCCCTGTAAATGTTGACATTTTCCTCTTAAGTGTTTTCTTCTACTCAGAAAGAGGTACTGTTCGCCAAGAAATCTCAGTATAAGTTAAGCTACAAGTAAATTAAAAAATACCAAAATTTGAGTACACAGAGGAAACCATAAGATTTCCCTTTAATTTATAATCTCACTAGCATGCTTTTCTCCTCCCACTATTTAAGTTCATGGAAATTTTTCTTGCTTTCAATAGTGTCTATTTTCTTTCTAAAGAATATGAGAGATTGCCATTAGCACTGAATTAATCTTTAAAAGTTGCTAAACAAGCTGTCCTAACAAAACAATTGGGTTGTCTCTTGACACAGCCTGACCTGCTCAAGTCAGATGTGGCTCCTGGCTTTGAGTTTTAACTTCCTAAGGACTAAAGGTTACCCAACTCAGCTCATAAAGAATCTGCATGTAGAAGAAATACAAAACAAAAGAGATAATGAGTGAGAAGAGGGAGAGGCTTAAACCTCTGAGACTCCAACCCTATCTCAGCAGTTTATCTACAATGGCCTGAAATAGGAAATGTCTGGACAAACACTTCCTTCTTGGCCTGTTCTTAGTAGCTATACAATTAAAAATAATATTTAAATAAGAGGTATTTAAATATTTAAGTATTTAACATATTTAAATAAAAGTATTTATTTAGTCATGGCAGAAATGCTAATCTGAATGGGGAATTTGTAAATTTTGGGCTGAAGGCTCTAGTACAGGCACTTGTGAAAAGAACAAAGCATAAGAATATTTTATAAATATGAATCTTTTCTGTAACAACTATGCTTCTTTTAATTGTATAGTGAAATCAGTATTCTCCAGCGTACAGTTTATTTACTGCTATTCTTATGCATTTGCCTCATTTATTACTCTAAATATCAAATGCATGCAGTGGGATTTTTTAAATTGCTTCTACCCAAGAGCAATCTTAAATAAAAATGTCCTTAGGGCACTGAAATATCTATGGAACCTGTTTACATCTACAGGAGATGCAAACAGACACTAAGTGTCTCTCATAAAATTGAGTTTTATTTCCGTCCAAGAAGGAAATAAATGTTGCCCTTGGGTATCAATATTAATCATGGGCCACTGACAGACAGTTAAAATAGAACAGGACAGTGCGGAGACAAGGAGAGGGAAAAAACATTAAATCATGATTATCTAAGCTTCCCTATGGGAACGTGTGAGACACCAAGAGGGAAACAGGAACAATGTTAAAGTTTTGAAAATAAGTTTTTCCAGCAGCCTGGATCAGATGCCCACAAATGCAGACTCAGAGGGCCACAGTTTTACAAGGGAATGCAGGAGTTTTGTGCTGACATTGGCACTACTTTTCCCTGCAGCATCTCCAGGACTTCCTTGCAGTCATATCCCATCCGAGGGCTCATTTTACCTTCTGGGAGCAGCATTATCATAAAGGAGAACTTGTATATAAAATATTTTTAATATAATTAAAGAATTTTCAAATAATTTTATATTATTTTCTATTTTTTTCCTAATAATTCATGTGTTTCATGTTTTCGGTCCACATTTAACCTGCAAGTGCTCTCAAGAATGCTTCTCAGCTAACTCTGTCCTGCAAGTTGCAGTTTTAAGGAAGACGTAAATACAAAGAATACAAACAGTTTGTTTGTAAAAAATAAAAAATTTGCACAACGACTGCATACATTGCCAATATTTTACTTTTTCAGTATTTCAAGTGACACTGCTTAAAAATCCAGGTTAAGGAGTCCTGGAAGTAGTTTTGAGAAGCTTTTAAAAACAGTAGCATTACTAAGTGTGTGTGTGTGCGGGTATCAATCTATATATAAGTATATATATTTAATTTTGTATTCATAATACATTGAATATATGGGAAAGGTGCACAAAAATTTAAAAATTCTGAATTTAATAAAATCTCTTTTTGGCTTTGAGAAGTGTTAGGAATGTGACTATGCACTGTACGCAATGTTGCTTTACATTTGTAGTTATATAGGACACAGGTTTATAAGCAGTGGTAGTGGCTATAAATATAAATGTTTTCATGCTGAAAATTCCGTGATAAGTTTCCTAATGATTTTGTTGTCTATATTTTATGGGGTATCCTTCAAACATTAATTTAAGCAAAGATTCAATGCCCAGAACTCATCTATCATTAACAATTTTGTGGAATCGGCAATTACTAATACGTGCGTGGGACTATTTTACTTTATCAAAATGTCCTTTTGAAATTAGTCTGTCTGCTGTTCCTGATGTGCAAATTAAGCACCTAATTTATCTTGCCTGCTCTTCTTGGATGACTTATCAGTCCTACACTGCTGGCAGCCAGAGAGGGAACATTAAATGCAAAGAAAGCAGCAATCTCTCCCCAAATCTGTGAACGGCAGCAGTAAGAGCCAAGCACAAGATCGAGGGTCACCAGTCTGAGCACATGCGAAGAACGTGCATGGTCCCAGCACGCAACCACCACATCTTCTGGGCATTTCTGGGCATTTTCCGGTAAGGTCTGTTGCACGTATATATGCAATATATATCCTCTTCCACCACAAAGGATTGTCAAAGGCTACTGGATAAAGGTCCACATCGACCATTTGTCTGTTATTATTTGAATTAGCAAGGTGCTAAAGGAATAAAACCACCATAACTTTCCAAATCCCTTTTCTGCTCAGATGGGGCTGCTGGATCTAGTGGTACTACCATAAGGAACTCTTTTCCCATAGAAAAAGACTGGAATTAAACCATACAAGTACTATTTCAGGCTAAAAAGACTTTGCTATCCATACAGCGAGTCTAAAAAACAGGTACACACTTTGTATGAGTGCAATTCCAATATGGGCAGTTGCAGAAGATATCAACCTACTTAGCTATTCAAACCTGATAAAACATAAATTAGCAATAATAATTCCTCAGGAACATTTAATACTTTGAGTATTGTATTACTACTTTCAAAGATCTTGGTATTTCATGGGAGTACATACAATTTAGATTGGAATGCTCTGGAAGTATATTTGCGACCAGTATATTAGAAGTATACTCAGGACAAAACTTTAACAAACAATTTCTAGAGAATATTTTTGACTAAACTTCAGCACAGACCTTGAGAGGAGAGACCACAAATTTTAAATGCTCAAAGGCTGTACTGACAATTTCTGTCAGAATATGTTTTCTTTTCTGTTTTCTTTTTCCCTATGTCACAATCTCCTCTGCATTTTTGTTTTCCTTTTTCTTAGAGGCCAATTTTCAAAAATGACTGTTGCCATTTAAGTGCCTATCCAAAATAAATGAAAGTTATCCAAACACTCTGGTTCACCTGAGAAAATTTAGGCTTTCCAGGTGGGAACAGAGTGAGGTTGACATCACACAGTCCTAAAAATCTGGTCATTTATTCTGAAGTCTCAACAAAAATTGTTAGGTCTTCAGCTCTTTCACAGAGTTTGGACCATTCTCAACACAAACCATGATACCTCCTCATAAATCATTAGCTCGGCTCTTTACTTGGCTGCATTAAAAAGCAGTTGGCAGCAATGGCTTCTGCAAACAATGTCTCATATGACAAAGGAAAAATGCTGCAGGATCTGCAGATTGGGATCAAAGAAAAACTGCCACGAGGTTCCAAAGATACTCACTATCTTGATACGTTTGATCTTGAGGCTCCCCACATGAAGGACTCTTTGAAGAGGACTAGGTTTTCTGGAACTTGAGACCACAACCGTTCATAATTCTCAAACTTCTAGCAACAATATTACAGTCTAAAATGAAGGAATTCAATTTTATCATTACCTCCTTTACCTTATTTCCAGGTACACGTCTAATTAAGTGATGTTTAGCATGATTTAATTAGGTGATATTATCATCTGAGGGACATTGCTAATTTATTCCACAGTCTTCAGAGCTCACTACCTATGAAGATATTTTTGAAGGAGACAAAAGCACAGGTTAAAGCTGCAGCGTTTTCTCTGTGCAAGCAAAACCATGCAGAAAGGCGCACAAACACAGATGCACACAAATTGCACGAGTTAAAAAGCAATATAAACAATTCAGTCACCACTCCCTGCAAAGCAGAGGCAACATCAGAATGAGTGGTGGATACTCATCCAGCCATGAATAACATCATCCACAGGGAAAAACTAACACACTATGCAGGAGGTCGGAAGGGATCTTAAAATAAAAATAAAAAAATAAATAAAAAGAATCATTTGGAATTCCCTTGCACTCCAGGGAAGTTCTGCTATTGGGAGCTTGATACTAGATGAAGGTGATTTCTGAGTTTCACCTCCTGTGTTTCTTATTCTCTCTTCTCTTTCATAAATTCATATAAAAGATTCTAAATGTCCTGGCTCATTATTAGCAAACCCCTAGCAAAACTGCACCTACAAGGACTTTCATTTCCTGAAGACGTCCTGGGTCCTTTGCCCTTTGCTCGCTATGGAGTTATTTTGTCTCTCCTGCCTTGCTACAAGTTATTGATTGCCTCTTGCATGTGGGAGCAGATGACTTCCCATTAGCCACATCTGCATTCCTTCTGGATTTAGGTCTCTCCGTGTCTCTCCATGCTGACACTGCTGGCATGAGCAGCACGCGTACTGCCATGAAGGTCAACATGCTTTGTTGGATGTTGATTCGATGACTTATTTCTGCATATTTTTTTTTCCCCTTCCCTCCCCTCCCTCAACCAATTGCTGGAAAACCATCATCACCAATTCCTACAAGCCTTTTGCATTACCGTATTGGTATTTTTTATTACTTTCTTGCAGAATTTTCTTCTGTTCAAACGTGGCACCTTCAGCACAGACCTATGATTCTCTTGACCCCTTTTTTATACACTTTCCAAAATAGTCTTGTTTCATTTAAGGTAAGGTGGTGTGCTGGCTTCAAATTTAAAGGTCTATTAATCTATAAGTTAAAGTGCAACCAAGGATATCAGTGATTTTTTTTTTTAATGTCTAACAATATAAGGTCTATATCTCAGAGTCTGAGTTTCTGCATTACACGGGAAGCAGTTAGTGCATTAACTTCCTTAAAGCAGAATTTCAATGAAGTTTTATTACTTTCAGCAGACAAGCTGAATTGATTAAATTCACAAGCCACAGAAATGGTTTCTGACAGCCAGTAGCTACACATTACAAGGACAAGAGCTTTTTAGGAATACATTGTAAAGCAACACAAAACGATAGCAAAAGGGCTTGTTAATCTAGACAAGAGCGACTTTAGATTTTCTCCGTTAGAGAGCAAGAATAAGCTGCTTCTAATTTTCATATTAAAGATGTCCCTTTTTTCAGGCTTTGATAGTTCGAGCAGTGTGAAGCAGATTTGAACATCTAAGTTACTTAAACATCCCGCAAGAATGCACCAATAATCATATTGTTCATTAATAAGTTCCTGAGTATCCTTCATCTTCATTGTTGAATGATGACTATAGCAATATGAGCCCCAGTTATGGAAAGACAACTCTAAATAAAGTATAATCTGAATAAACAAAACAAATGGCTATAGGTGGCGAGCAGTTGAAGAACATTCACTTATGTAAACAAATTAGAAAGGCTTCAAAGAGCTACAACAGGATGATGGCAAGAAGAAAAGCAAGCTAAGTGTAGATCTAAAATAATATGATTGTGTCAGTCCAGGAGGCACTGAACAACTATGCCAGATGCTGGGCCAAGCTGAATATGCATCATCCATCACCCAATTATGGGCTGGAACACTCACCCTCAGCCTGGTGTGCAAGGAGCACATTTAAGTCAACTAGAATTTATGTCAAGTGAAAGAGACTAAATTTTAACATCAGTCTAAAGCGACGTTTCAAATTATTTTGCTTTCACACGTTACGTCCCACAATCAAACATCATTTTGTCATTATATCTAACAGAAAAGTGGCTTTGTAGTCTTCGATATAATAGAAAGTCAGGCAACTTTTAGAGCGTAGTAATTTTCCGTTCTATTTTTTCCTCAGTTATGTAGAGTTTTGTTTTCATGGAAAGAGCTTTGTTGAAATAAAAAAAAAACAATTATGATTATATCTGGCTAATATCTGATTAATGTTCCCATCTGATTAACAATATCATCTCATCTCTCAGAGAGAGATCATCTAAAAATATGACCCAACAACACCATCTAATCTCTACATATCCCTTTTCAGGAAATATTAAGAGATTATTTGAACAAAATTTACCATAAATACTGTTTTCACATAGATTCCTCCCACTCCACCAAAACAATGGTGCAGAGAAAGATTATAGCTGATTTAAACTCAAAATGCAAAATGAGGAGGGAATTATAGAATTTCTATGGAAATTCAATAGGCGATCAAACAGTATTGTGCAAAACGGTAGTGATAACACCAAAGCAAAATAAAATTGAAAAAAAATATGGTGTGTAAATATGTTTTTCCTTCTTAATAGCTATTTCAAAAATAATATAGCATTTGATTTTTTTCTGATTTTTTTAAAAACTTTCAATCTTTCAAGATTCTACTTTAAAAGATCAAAAAAAAAAAAAAAAAGTTTTTTTTTTTCCACTCCTCACGACAGTTTGGAAGGAAAAGATGTTTCCAAATTCCAACCAACATGAAAAATAAATCTCAACAACTGTCTGCTGTTCTGCCTCTATAAGGAGGAGTGCTCCATATCTTCATTCCTAGCACTGCCAAATTCATAACTCCAAACCCAGATTCATAACTCCAAGTCATGTCCAATCTGAAAATGCGTATAGGACATATTTTTATGTACTTCAGCAATGGTAGAAACATGTAATAAATCATTATATTTATGAAGAAAAAATATGACTTGCTTTTTATCAGGAAAAAAAATCAGTATACGCTGTAACAAAATAAGAGATTTGATTTCTGAAAGAGAAGGACAGGAGACCACAATGGATAAGGACATTCTGTTTAATACTTCCCAACCTCAAGACAGTTAAATTCCCACATATAGTCCTAAGAGCAGCTGACCTCAGAATTCCCTGAGGCAAGCCCACAGGAGAGACTGTAGTTGGATCACCAAGCAGGAAGGTTGTTCTCCAGGGATTTGCATTGACGGCTGCAGAGGTTGCTTTAATCCCAAGGGTTGTGCACAGCCAACATTTATTCCAGGATTATTTTAATGTAAGACCCAGGGGATTCAAAAACCAAAACTAATGAGGGTTCAAATAATGAAATGATGTATATCAGATCACCAATGAATGGCAGGAAAAGGATGGACTATTTTAAATGTACTAAGCACTGCAGCTTATTCAAAATGCACATAACAAAAATATAAGCAAAGGAACAAGAAGATAAGGTAAAAAAAGAGGTCGATATAAGCTGGGGGATTTTCTTTAGTTCATTTAGCATAACAGGGCACATTTAAATACCTGAAACAGATAAAAAAAAATCAAAAGAACTTTAGCTCTGATTCAGCTGACCTTCACCCAAGCAGTTTTACTTTGTATGTCAAGGTTTAAAAGATTTGCTAAATGCAGCAGTATAATATGAGCACAGAACCGATAGCCAGATCCTACTTCGTTCACTCCCCACTCTCTAATTTAAGCACTGCAAGCCCTTAGGTGTAAATAACCAAACTTGCTACCCTACAAATACAATTCAGAGCTAAGAAAAGCTAGCAAGCACTTTTCCTGCAAAAGCACCTAAGAAAAGGTCTAAAGGAAAACAAAAATTATCTTAAATGCAATCTGTTTGCCATACGGAAACAAATGCTTCCTTCACAGCGTATAAGAGGATTACATTTTTAAATGCTATTGCCATATTGAAATAATATTGTTAGGATTTGCAATTATGGTGCTAAGATGCATATAATTTAGTGTGACTTCTAAATGAACATGATTATATCCCCAGCAGCATGATGTACACTGAAGTCCAAGATAGAAATATTACAAAAGTAAAGAATAGGGAAAAAATGCAGCTGGCAGAAGTGGCCCTGAGTTTGTCATGTTATGTTTTACCTGTAAAATATTCCTTTTTTTTTTCTTTTTTACCCAGCAGAAGAGCACAACTCAGCACACTTTTCCACCATTTATCAGTTCTGTTTGTGCTAGCAAGAAGGAGCGGCATCATCTCTCTCTCTGGAATGACTGAAGTACCTAAACCAGGGGCATTTCATGGCCTACCTGTGTCAAAACACACACACACACACCCCCCTATAAACATAGTTATTCAATATAGTTATTCATATAGTTTTTCAATCTCTGAATTATTTTGAAGAAATTGATCTATGGGGAAAAAAAAAACCAAAAACTTTCAGTTCTAGTCATCACTTTTCCTGACTTGTCTTTCAAGCTTTATTTCATAAAGAAATATTACTGTTTTAAAAATTTAAACTGAGATTTGTTCTTTCCAGTCTGGTTAGGAGGATAAGATTTGCTAGATACACCAGATTAAAATGGCTGGCTCTGGATATTTGTGCTTGCTCGATACAAGACAAATTAAAAGGCAATAGTAACAACACCATTTTGCCCAGAGAACGACAGACCTTGCTATTTTCCTCAAATTTAAGTGAAAGGTCAGCGGTGAAAGGTGTCTGAAAAATTCATGAACTAACTGGAAAATGTCCTTGTAGCGAAAGCCTGAAGAAGTCAAGAAGTAGGGAAAGCAAATTAAGTCAGGAGTCCCTTCTTTGGGCTGACTCTTGATTTCTTGAGCTTCCAAATTAGATTAAGGTCAGGTAGATCAAGTATTTCGCTGCTGATATATAAAAAAAACGCTCACAGTATGTAAAAATATAAACTTGCTCCAATCAAACAAAAGGTCCTGCCTAGGGAAATTCCAACAAACAATAAATCAGGGCCCTTTGCTTGATGTTTACAGTGTGATAAGGTTACACTTCTACAGTAAACATCTAGACCGGGATATGTTTCCCCATACAATTTCCTACCAAACAAAATAAAGTCTGAGATGCTGGAGGCCTCCCGAATGCTGTCCCTGCCTCCTCGCTGAAGCTCCAACGCTATCAGCCGTTCCAGGTAGTGGTTAATAATGAGATGTTGGGCATTCAGGCTTGAAATTGTGGGTCATTTTTGATTAACCGTCTCGCAAAGGAAATAAGGGATGGCATTTCCACAGTGAGCTTGTGGTGTAATATGCAAGAGCTTAAAAGCTGAACTTGTTAGAGGTGATATATATAACTAACAGGAGGAGACAGGGGAAAACCAGTTCGGCTAAACTGAGATTTAACTGAGATTTAGCTGCTCAAAAGGATACACTGTGCGGAAAAATGAGCCAGGCCTCCTGTAGAATACTTTTTTAGTTGAATTTTGCATATATGATGATTAGGCCTAGGATTAGAGATGATTTTTGTTGTACAGGTTTCTGAAGCTACGAGAAGATAAAATTTAAAAAATATAGGAATAAGCAAAGTGCTATGTTCACAGAAGTCTTGAGATAATCCGGGAGACTAGATTTGGTTCTTCAAGTTTCTGATTTTGTTTTCCCCAAAAGCATTTTGAGAGAGAAAAAGCTTTTACAACTAAGGCACGAAGTACAAGATGCCTGGTTTCAATTCCTGATAACACTCATATTTCCTGCATAAGGCAAACAATCCAATTAATTTCTTAGAATGAAATATTTATTTTCTCCTCCTTTCTCTCTAGCTTGTTCATTAAACATTGTTTTATCATGGATCAACTCTTCCTGCACATGAAATGTTAATCACAGACAGGCCTTGTAGGCAATACTACAATATAAACCAATAGCAAATACGTCCTGTGGAATAATGCAATATTATGAAGGAGACTATTGATTTCCGATCTGAAAATAAACACAAAAATTTCAGCATTTAAGATCAACAAAGTGATGAAAAGGTTGGTGGGTTTCACCATGGCAACATAGCTCACAAATCATGGCAAAAAATCAACAAATAAGTTAAAAATCAACAAATAAGTTATTAAAGCAAATAACTGCAAATTGTACTTTGGTTTTAGAGGGTTTAGATGAAATAATCTACGACGACGGAATACGCTTCCTTTTTATGGGGCGGACTCTTCACTTGCTTTCTCAACTAGGGGAATTTTTCAAGCTGTAGATGCTGTGAACTGGCATCTTCTGCCATTGCAGCAGGGCCCTGCTATTCCTAAAGAGAAGGATTCACCCAATATAAACACAGCTGACATGTTTTATAGAAAGAAAACTCTAAGCATAGCCTAAAGTGCAAGATGGTTTAAAAGGATGGTTTAACAGGATGGTTCCCACCCGATTTTGAGAAATACAAACACACGAATGCCTGGGGTCTTCGCTGTTCCTGCTTTACGTCAATGTAATGAACCAAACAAAAAGGAAGAAAAGGAAATCTCAGTTTCTCCATAATCCAACAAGTGCTCATGATTCAATATTAGAGGCGTCTTCTTTATGTAGATGTTTAAAGAACATAATAAATAATCCAAAGAACAGTGAAATCCAGCAGCCCGGCTGCTCACAGGTGCCCTGTGGGATGGACACACATTCCCGTGTCCGCTCTTGCCGCTTCTAAGGCAAACTGCAACACTCTCCAAAACCTCCGACTTGGGTGACCCAGACCATGGATCATCACGAGGGATGGGACCCAGCAACAGGACTGAAAACCAGCAGAGCCGCAATGCGAAGGCAATGCGAAGATGCAATAGCGAAGCAATAAATGAGGAAAGTTGTGATCACAGCTATAATCTCACCTGGGTTAAGTTCTCTTCTGCCCTGCCCTGCTTCCACACACACACTTCATTATATTATTTTTTTAAAGTGCGTCCAATTTGCATTTGACTCAGAATTAGTCCTTTCAAACATTCACATGTTTAACAACAGCCAAAAGAGGAATCACTGCTATGGATTTATACAAATCATGCAAGTGCTTGCTGTGAAAGACCATAAAAGATAATTACCAGTATTTGGCAGATTAATTTTAGCTGCCTTCAGTCTTTACTTACGGTATATTTTATAGAATTATTCTTTCATACAACTTCATTTTCGTCCAGCACTACTAGCACGTGTCACAGTACAGCAAATTTTAAACTTTCTCAATGAACAGAATGAGTCCTACAGGAGCTGGGAGGTAAGACCAAGTACATCATTTTTGTACTGGAGACTACATTTAAAAAATGTAAAGTTACCTTTCATAGATATTTGGAATGTTTTGGAACTTAATTCTTTAGCTCATATCATATATCTTTTACTTCTCAATCAGAAACTTCTAAATGATGATGCTGCACAACTCCAGGGCTCTGAATGTTAGCAGCTACACCTGCAAAATATGGCTTTGCATCCTATAAAAAAGTAATTTAAAAAGGGATCTGGCAAATGAATTTGAATTTAAATTTTGTGTTTAGTATTTTATTTAAGTGCAATGGACAATAAATGAGGACTGAAGATTTGTAAGATACAGCTTCATATCATCAGCATACCTTTGTTCACAAGGTCAGAAAGAGGATTTTTAAAAAGATCTGTTACTTCATGAACACAATTGATTTGAGATAGAAGATTATGATACAAGATTACATATGGCTGAATTACGCTTTATGATTTCTAATTGCTTCAGCTATCCCTAGTTCATCTTAGCTGAATAATATCATTTAAATATTTTAGGTAGTTTTCTTTTAGCAGGCTCTTAGACTTAATGTTTCTGCCTTGCTTCAGGACAACATCTTTTAATTGCTTTAAATTATCAGTGATGTCTCCAGCATTTTCACTGAACATGGATTGATTTCAATTAACTTCCTCGCACTTTAGCATAAAAGCAGTCTTATTCAATTTGCCCTAATTAGATCACGCAAACTCTTGAAGCTAAAGCAATGACAGTCATTAAAAGGTTGCACAGAGAGAGAGAGAATCAAGGTTGTTTACTACATAGTTAGTCCTTTTGCAATTCTGAAGTTGCAAGGACAGTCTATTTCTGTGACTGTATGAAGAATTAAACAAACAAGAAATCTCAAAAAACACAAATTTGGCGTAGGATTTTTGGAAGTGTGCAGTACTGTACAAGTCTTGCACTGCTGGCAATAATGCATCTGCAGCATCCAGATAGCTAGAGAAGACCAGGATTGCTCTTTCCCCGTCTTTCACTGTATAAAGAAGGATATTAGCAACTACTTTTGCAGATAGGTACACAGAGGAGGCAGATACAGGGAAACTATAATGACAGGTATTTGCAATCTTCCTTCAGTTTACACTGCCTTGGAAATTTAATGCTTTGCTCATCTGCAAGCTGTACGCAAAATAGGACTGACAAAAAGAGATGATCATCTCTGCAGAGGAACTGTAGCTGATTACTGAAGGTACCAGGCACAGGGCAGAAAATGGTATGTGGGCTGGATACAGAATCAGGTTCAGAGCTGCTGTGCAGGGTAATACAGCTGCAGCGCTGGAAGGGGACTCTCCTTCATGCTACATTGCAAGTACAAATAAATTAACAGAAGTTTAATCCCCTTAGCCAGAAGAGCCTGGGTCAAGCATCTTCTAAGTCTCCAGCAGTATAATATACATGGAGGGAATATCCGTGATCCTCTTATGTATTCCTCAAACATGAAAAAGCATTCATGGAACTTGTAGCTCTCAAATTAGCCTCTGTTCACCTTCATTTTTAGACAATACATATATTTCTGCAGTAAGTCTGATCAACTATAACCATATTTCTAGGCTATTTAGTTACAAATTTTATTCTACTGAAGTGTTAAGAAAAATTATTACATTCTGCTGGATCAAGAGTTCAGAAAGGACAATTTTACACAGCCACAGGCATACACAAGTAGGTAAAGCAGCACTATCAAATTTCTCACATGAATGAATTAAATAAGCTTAGATTACACATTAATGCATTTGACTAATCAGGGACAAATACTAACCCATTATTTACCCATAATGGCCTTTTCTCCCAGATTCAATTTATCCAATTGAAGTCTTCTCTAGAGTGAATTTTTAGTGCTTGCACCTCCTGAACCTGAAAGGGGGATGACTAATTAGCAAAGTCAGTCAGATCGTGGTATTTCCTTCACTTGGGACTTCTAGATCACACAGCTTCCAGTCTTACTCTGAAATAAACCAGATGGGCAAATCCTTACACCAGAATAAGGATCTTCACAGAGTGCAATATATTTAACCACTTTCCCCTCACATGGAAAAGACAAATCATTAACCTGGTATTTCTGTATATAGGATCTAAAAGCACATAGTTCAATGGAAAGCAGAGAACTTCCGCAATCCTCCTGAAACTCAGTTGATTCCTTAACTGCAACATATTTTAGTTATATTATGGCATAAGACATATGGAAGCTCATAGTTGGTAAAAACAGGAAACTTCTCACTTTGTTTTACTCTAATTGTTGTTTTCTGCACCTCACACCCAATTCTAGTACATTCTGTGCCCAAAAGACCTTATGGGGTGCAGTGTATACACGAGGTGAGGACTCTGGCAGATGTTACTGCAAAAGCGCAAAGCTGCCATGCAGGGTGTTCCTCTCTCTTATTCAGCTTATGTTTGTCACACAGTGATTATCTTTCAATTATCTTCAGTGCGGTAATCAAAGCAAACTGACTTATCTGGTGATTATATAACAGGGATAGCAAAGGACAACTATTTGATTTGGAAGAAAAACCAGCTACTACTGCATCAAGCAATTGTGCAAACTAGAACAAGATGCTTAGTCTTTATTATTACCTTAATTAGAACATAAAGACATTTGATATTTTTTCAAGCTAGAATTTAAGATCCAAGTCCCACTGCAATTTATATAATTTTTTTTGTATCTACTGAGTCCAATATTGTAATTTGGACAAATTTCTATGCAAACACAGTTTTGATTTTTCTGTTAGTGAAGCATACCCAAGTGAAACGGCTAAACCATTCTTTCTTTCACTGAACAGATGTGGCATAAACAGCTGCAGTTCATGTTAAACAACTTCAAACTGCCAATAAGACTATTTCAATTAGGATAGAATCCTCACAAGTAGACAATTAGACCATAGTCTTCCTCTTCCCTCACCTCCTTGACCTTTTCAATTGGAATTTGGGACTAGACCTACTGGAATAGTCCCAATATGCAATGAAGATCAAGTCTTCTTGATCAAAGCATGGTTTAAAAAAAAAAAGTTTTAAAAATGGATTAATAGGAACAACCAATGCCTTAAAAACACCACTGAAACTACCAATGAAAACAAACTTACAAAAATCCATCCCAACAGCAAAAACAGCAAAAAAAATCTCCAGAAGATTAGAATTCCCTCTATAAGGAATCTTAATTCTCTTCAGGAGAGAGAGAATTAAATAACTTTATGTCTTTATAATGCTTTGCAGATTGAGAGCATTATGCTTGTGTTCAGGACTAAGAAAATCTAGTATTAAGAAATCTAGTATTTCTCATCTTGGACAAAAGCTCCAGGAACACACATACTCATGGTTTAGGAGACAACTCCTATCTCAACATAAAGATGTCACTATAAATCTAAGCAGATCAAAAAATGAACAGAAGTTCCAAGAATCTCTGTCTTCCTTAAAGATATAACTTTGCCTCTCTCAATAGACTACTACTCTTATTCTGAGCTATAAATTTTAGCAAATCTAGATTGGGCAGTACCCTGAAATTCCTCAGAGGGAGGAATGAACTTCGACAAACCTGCTCAGTCTATGAAAAAGTTGTATTCGGTGCCAGCTAGTGAAATTTCATTAATAAGGAAATAATGGGAGCTATCAAAACCAATGATGCTTCAAAACCTTTCTTGAATCTATAAATGAAAGCTATCTTTAATTTATTTTTCTCTTATACTACACCATAAAATCCACAGGAGTAAATCTAGTGCTTTCTGACTTTTTTTTTTTTTAAGTATTTGTCTTAAAAGCCATATTAATGCAATAGTGTTATAGAAACACACTTATAAAGCACAAAGTGAAAAATCTTTGTTATATTACTAACTGTTCCTGATATTATTCTAGTTGACACATTAAAATGATTTAAAATAAGTTTAAATAAAGTCTCAATCAAATAACTCAACACTGAAATTTGGGAAATTTTCATAATGAAAAATGATATAAGATTCATCTATTGCCACATATTAATTTTTTTAAATGTTATTTTTGACATGCTTTCTGTACAGCCTGTAAGAGCACAAATGGGTTACCTCATTACTAGATGAAAAGCTGGAGGCATCCTGTTTTATGCTAAAATTCATAGATTTATCATGAAAAATAATAGGGATGCATGTTAACAAATGTATCAGTGGACTATATGATATTCTATTATCCATTAAATTATACATGTGTTTTAAGGTGCTCCTATAAGATAAAAGTTGAAGTGACTATAATGCTCTTTGCTTAACTTTCTAAGCTTTACTGTTGTAGGGGCAGTTTTGATGAGCTCCCCAAATCAGGATCTTGAAGTCCAATTGTTGAAGTGCACATCGCCAGCAGATTTTAACCAACAAATATTTTAATTTGTTAATAAGTTCTGAGAATCTCAAACATAAGAATTTTAAGCAATTGACTTGCACCTGTGGAATTTGGAGGTCCATAAATCTCTTTGCCTCTCACTGTCCCATATATTCTACTGTTCCATATATTCTACTTTCCCTTCTTTTACACATCCAGTGTGCATTGAGGGCATATGTTATAACCATTTCCTATTTAAAAAAGAAGGCAAAATCTATTATTCTTTGTAAAGAACCAAATAGTTTTGGTTATTCTTTGTAAAGAGCAATTTGTTCCCATATGTTACACTGGCTTACTATAAACAGTAAGAGAAATATAAACAATGATGTTTTATTTTCCAAATAATTTTCATATGATATTATAATGATGGAATTTTCAATGGTGGGTAAAAGGGAAAACACTTTTAAAATACTTCATAGATGAGGCTGAAAATTTTGTTTTTCCTTTCAGGAAAATTCCTAAAATCCTATTTTAGCTCTATCTAGACTCAGGTATTTTAATGTCTTAATCACATCTTCTGTATCATAATAAGGCAGACTTGGTTATAAAAACAGTCCCAGCTATTCAAGCTAAATTCTCTTGGGTGTGACATGGTAGATGCCCATATAAGCACCTTGAATTCTTTTAAGACCAAAATAAAACAGCTGATCTTTAAACACAGTCAGATGAAAGGTGGCAATCTCTTTAGCCACTACAAACTGTTCCAAAAATAAGAACGTGATTAGACCTTAGTTGATTATTTCCCCTTATATCTAATCCTCATCACTCACTGCAAATAATAAAGCAAACAAAACTACATGCAAACTGTATCGCGCCAATCATTTCTCTGTGTTTCAGCTCTTCTTCTTCTTAGTAGCACCGTTCTGTTGAGTGGGTGATCAAAATCGCAAAAATTTAGTTCATCCAATTTATGCCAGATGCCTTAAGGTATGGAAGATCTTAGAGAATCAAAAAGTGACACATTTATTTATTTATTTATTTACTTATGAAACCCAGGCTCCTTAAAAAAAAAAAATAATAAAAAAAAATATATATAAACTTTTATGTATTCCTTTTTTATATGCTTCACATGAAAGGCACTTTTAAACTATTTTTATAGTACCTTACAGTCTCCTTCAACACCAGCTTGTTTCTTTACGCATTTCAAGTTTATTTCATTTATTTTAAACTCCAGGAGTTTTCTTTTTATTCTCTATTTTTATACTTCTTATCAAGTATTTTTTATACTTACCTGATTTTATTCTTGAATCTTTCTGCTTCTCCCTTGGTCTGATTATTTTGCACCTTACCAATATCTCTTTCTGACCCTTTATTTTTCATCAACATTGGATCGTTTCTTTTGTCATACTATATTCACTGCTAGGTGAAATTTATCTTTCTTACCTTCATTTATCTTTCAACACTTTCCATTTCCTTTCTTTCAAATCAATGTTTTCCTTACATTGATTTTTCTCTTTCTACTACAGGAAGATCAAATGAAATTCACACATTTTCACTCCATTTTATATCATATTAGTACAACAGGATTATTGAAACAAATATTCTGAACTTGCTTAATACGGTCACTTAATACTATGTTGTAAGTGATGTATTCTGTTGCTAAAAATATATTGATTTATTGCTAATCAAGGAAAAATCAACAAATATCATTATGAAATAGTAAACTACCTGTGCTAATGATCAAAGAAAACACAGAATAAAACATATTTAAGTGCGTGATTTGCAGAACAGCAATGATGATTAACAGGTATTTAAACAAACACGAATACAAAATCTGGAACAATTGATTCGTACAACATTCTTGATAGACCAATTTCAAGTATCTTCCCACCGCAGCCTGGGAGGTTGGCAGGAAGGTCGAAGCCTTCTCATTTTTATGAGAGCGCAACGCTTTCCTCCACTGATCTTGGAAGCCAATAGAGAAACTGAAGCAACTGGAACTGTACAAGCACAGGTAGCTGGAACAAGAATTAAACAAAAGAAACAATCAGTTGAAAGGGACGCTCAACAGCAAACTAAGGCCAGGAGGAAGACTAAAAATAAACTATCAAAAGATCATATGTAAGAGTGGGTGTAAACATCGCTGTACTGTTGTTCAGGATTCTTCACAGCAGCTACCGCAGCTGCGCTACAACTCATCACTTAGCTGTCTGCTGTCCTATTCTACACAGAAAAGAAATAAAATGACATGTAGTCAGCACTTTTTGATGAAATAGGAAATCCTCACTAGACACTCCAATAAACAGACTGGAGGAAGAGTGTTTATCATCAGTATGATGCTGAAGAACATACTTGAAGGTTGGCATTTTTGTAAGAAGAAATTCTGCATTCCAATGCATGCTGAAAATGACTACGGTCAACAGATTGAGGTTAGAAATCTTTTTTATTTTCTGCCATTGTCTGTCGGGACTGAGCTCATAATTTTTGTCTTCTGAAGCGATAGTATCAGCAGAACAGCCTTTCTAGGGAACATGATGATGACACAGAAGCTCATCAAAGGTCAAAAAAAATTCCTAGGTGATGCCCAGCAAGACCTTTGATCCAGATATATCCAGGTTTTGTTTATTCTGAACTACCCCACAGATGAATCGGGTTTAGTGAGCAGTGTGATCTTATGGAAATTCAAATGCATCCTCAATGAGATCTCCACAGTACTGCTCAATTCTGAACCCACCTATGTATTAAAAATAATCCCCAACTTATCTTCTCCATCAAAATATTACAGATATACATTACATTTTATAAACATATTATTACCATTATGTTATCACCGTGTTACTCAGTCAACAAATTTGCCTTGATCCTTGAGGAAATCTTAGTATTCCATCAAGTTTTCTTTAACCTAAATAATTTTCTGTTATCAGCTACATTCGCCATCCCCTCCACCAAATCAATAATATATATACTGGAGAGTGTCAGACCCGAGGCAACCACTGCCAACTGTTTTCCACTCTTAGAAGATTATCTAGGGTTTCCAGGGAAGTGTGTCATTCAAAGCGAGTTGCCTGTCTGGTATGTCATATTGAGATAACTCAATGCAGGTCACATAATTACATCATGTAACTTTATATCATCTGACATGGCTGAGGCAACCTAACATAAAATATCACACTAGAAAAGCATCCCCTGGAAAATTTAGACATTGCTGTTTTTGAAAAGGAATTGGGGTGCATGTGTGGGGTGAGACCTCACAATCCTTATTTTTTTGACTCTAAACTTTGAAGAAAGAAAATGAGAAAAATTACATAAAAAACAATATTGTAGACAAGCTACACGTAACTAATACAATGAATTCACAGTATCGTCACCACAGCCTGAATTAAAAGTTTCTTGAAAACGGTCTGTTGTCGTGATCAGTCTTATATAAAGCTCAATATATTGTCAACACTATATTTAAAAAAAAATGTGTATACATATTACTGCGTTAGATTAGATCGGTACATACTACATAGATACCTCCTCACAAATCTGCTGTCTTGTACTCTCATATATCTACAGTTCTCCATATAATTCCTTTCTAAAAAAACAAATGACTGTGATAATACAAATTACAGTGCTATAGAAATGTACATTTCAGATAAATATAAATACATGTATCATTGCAAACTCACTAATCATATTCAGTTGCAGTTAATGCCACATTCCTTCTCTCTCTGCTGTAGTCTCCTGTCTATTAACAAGAGGATTATGACTACAGAATAAGATTTATATGTTATATATCACAGCTCTCCTTTCAGCACTCTCTTCTGATCAGCAAGAGAGCAAGATTATCTTTGCACTAAAACACTGAAAAGGAACTCATTTATTTTCAGTTATTTGCAAAAGACTGAATTCAGTGTTACAGGGAGACATTAATTTAATGAAGGCAAGGAACATCACCACTGCGTGCAGAAGGGTGATATGGAAGTGAAGCCGGAGATTTATATGAGATGAAACAAGGAGATTAGACTACAAAGAGTAATTTATAATAATAAACCAGGCTCAGCTGAAGGTGAACCATGAGTTGACATGGATGTTCCCAGATGGGCACATGGCAAATTTGATCGACTGCTACAGTTAGATGTCAAGGCAGATTAATACGGGTTATTACACCTCACAGGAAAGCTGGGCACCAACAGCAAGATGAGAAGCGAGACAGAAGACATTTGTAATACATACAGAAGTATCCTGTCAAAAATAGGATTCTGGGGAATCACTGAATAAACAAGACAAAAGACAGAGGCTGTGAGCTGATCTAGAGGTGCAAGGCTTACCTGGAATTCTGCATACACCACGCATGAAGAGAACAGGCTACCGGCTTGCTTGGCCAGCCACAAATTTGTTTTAGTAACACGAGCAGCTGTCTAGTTAGCTTGAAAATAATGCAGTTGCCACTGTTTCGTTTATATTTTAGTCTTCAGTTTCACAAATAACTCATTAAAATATTATTAGACCCCTTCAATTTTACTTTTATTGAAATGGTTATATTTGAAGAACACATATAAAGGGCTCAGCAAAGGAGGCATTGCAGCTCAGAATGATCTTGACTCCTTTAGTACCTCTTCTCTGCACTGTTTGCTTTCACGAGCTCACAGACTGCAGGGAAGAGCATCACCCAGGCAGGCTGCCATGCTAGCTGGAGTCACAAAAGCCAATTCTCTTTTTATAATCCAAAGGGCACAGCAGCATACTCACATTTATACTACATACCTCAATTTAGGCAGTTCTTATCTTCTCTGAAATCCATTATTGAAGTACAAAAATCAAATGAATGAATGAATGAGTGGCCTTAATGGCACTCACGGTGTGATCAGACTCCCATAGGCATCCTTTCTGTGGAACAAAAACATTTAGAGAGCTCGGACTGGTGGAGATGGCAGAGATACTTCAGCACCAACTGACACGTTGCCCATCTTTCAGCCAGCAAGTGGCACACGAGGATGAGAAGAAGCAAGAAGTGTCTTTGCTGCGTTGTAAAGAGCTGGAGATGATGCTGAATATAGAGAAGGTGTAAGGAATTGATGGGTAAGCAAGGATGGCAGATCTGGTGGGAACATGCATCATAAAAATTAAAGCAAAACGGGAGAATCATCTGCTGGCACTCAGATGTAAGCAAGTCTCCAATGAGACAAGGGGAAATGTGTGAATTTTCTTTTTTATCCACTTTCCCAGTTCCTGCAAGCTGGGAGTTTGGATGTATGATCACAACACTGGGAGCTTCTCGACGTACTGGAAGACAAGAAACTACAAAAGAGGAGAAGGAGCCACTCTGAATAACAGCTGGGAAATAAGAGTCAATTAATTATTCCAACACCTACCTGATGCTTATGGCAGCAGCCTTAATTGCTACCTAATTGTTGTTGCTCCAAATAGCAAGCATCTAAAATGTCAAAGAATCAACTTGTTCTATTATTTAATCAGACAACCAGATAGCTGGGCAAGCAGCTGTAACATTTTTTCTCAGTGACAAAAGTAGAAGCTGTTGGGGTCCCAGGACAACGCTGGCTACCAACTGCAAAGGTAAAGCGTGATAAAGAGTAACCTCCACAGCGTGTGCCCAATTAAAGGAAACTTCATTATCAAGTCTACAGCTAGGACAGATTCCGGTCAAATTCAATAGGGACTGGAGGAAGTTCAGAAATCACTCAAGCTTGGTATATTAAATTAGACTGGAAGTTTGAGGTCAAGAACGGCTCAGCAGAGAAGAAAGTAACTTACTGTGGATATACAACTCTGTTCATCAGTGCATTCAGGGAGCATTTTGGGAGGAACTTACATGCTTATCTGCATGACTAGAGATTACGACTGGCACATACATGACTCTGTACCAGTGTTCTTTTCCAAATGCTAAAAAGTTCTGCAGGGGAGACTAAGATTTTGCTAGTAAATATTTCAATAGGGTAGACACATAGTGGCAGGCTTGAAGGAGTGAAAGGATTTTGTTTCTTTTCTGGTATTTTTTTCTCTAAACAAGAGATGACGGTTTATTTCTCTGAAACATTTTACAAGTCAAAATTGTAAAAAAGACTTTGTTAAAAAGACTTTATTATAAAATCAAAAGAATAACACAGTGAAAAAAATTCCCAAAGAATGAAAAATGTGCCATCAAAAATAATAATGAAATAAAGCTCTAAAGGGATTTTTTTTCAAGAAGCCATCATGATTACCATTAATTCATAAAATAATTGTATATTATACTTCCAGCTAAGAAAACAATAAATTTAATAGTTTATGTTCATGTTTATTATGTATATTGCAACTATATTCCACACAAATTATGTTTGTAAAAAGAAAGCAAACTTTAAATATCTTTAACTGCCACAAGGTTAAGTATTTGTGGTTACTTATTAATATAGGGAAGCAAAGGAGCTTTGAAAGAACCATTTAAAGCAATTATCTGTAGCTCTAAGAACAAAGTAGGCAGCTTCCTTCTGTACAATTTACGCATTGTTTTGGTAATCAAAATAAGTTGTAGTGCCAGTGCTGATGAGAAATAACAAGCAAAGCAAGAATCCTACCTAATTTTCGCTTTCTCAGAGCATGTATTTTTCATTTTTCATCTGATTTGGGGAATAATCTCTCTCTTGTAAAGGGATATTCCTCCCATGGAGGAATACCCATTAATGTCCAGCACATGCAAGTTTACTGTGACAAGGTTTTCAAGACCAAGTGATGGGTAGCAAACCTTGAAGGAACTACAGCAATATCCTTGTCTGGACAATTTTTCTTTAGTCATGACAGAAGGGATTAGAAATGTGAACCACTACTTCATTTTTCAAAAAGCTTTTTTTTAATTATTTTATATATTTTTTGTTATTGCTGCAATATAGAAATCCTGTTTGTCATTAAAGATGCAAAGACCCTCATGTTTTTGTCAGCTAAAGAAGCAAATGAAACAAATTGCTTTTATGGCAGTAGCACAGTAAGAGCTTTCCAGTTGAGGAATTGCCAAAAAATACATGAGATTAAAGCAGATACAGCTTGACATAACTTGTCATTAAATATATATGTGGATAATATCAGCGCATGTCAAAGTGGCAAATGTTTGATATGCACAATTTACTTAAAGTCCCAGGACGCTTGCCAAATACTAATTTTCTCTTAATTCACGAGTTTTCTATTGTCTTGCAAAATATAAAAGATTAAGAGAGTAGGAAAACACATGTTTTAGATCAAGATTTCATGGGAATGTAAGATCTGAATAATTGTGGTGCAACAGGAAAGGAAAAAGAGAAATAAAAGGAGCTATGAAAACAGCAAATAGTATGTCCAATATTGGATGCTTGGAGATGCACGCTATTTCTATTCTAACTAGGCAAAAATTAGGCTATTTTTTTCTAAATTAGGCTATTTTTTTCTAAATTATGCAAAAATTGAACCCAAAGCTTTCTTTTTTCCTACAAAGTATGTAATAATGAAAAGTCACAGTTATGTCCTGATGATAAATGGGAAGACATGGAAATTTCCAAACATTTCAAAGAAAAGGGAGATAATTATCTCCAATAAAAAATGAATCCTAGAACATGCTGTAAACTTCTTAGGTATGGGCAGACCAACAGAACACAAAATATTCTGTTTTATTTTTCAGTGGTTCATCTGCTGGGCTTTCTTCCAAGAAGTCAGGCAGGCAGACTGTTGGGGCAAAAATAATAATAATAAAAAAGCATTTAAGAATACTAGGTTGCCCTGCAACCTTTTATTTTGAGTGAAAATGCTGGATTAAACAACCTTATGGCTTTTGCATTACTCTATATTTGTATCAGTTAAACAGGGCTTAGTGCATTTTCTGGCTCTGTCAAGTCTGCATCTTGTGCAAGCGATGAATTTAGACTCATTAAGACTTCAGCAGCCTTGAAGTCCAGTTCATTTAACGTCCTCTGTGGAAAGTTATTATCAAGCCTGTAACACATCATATTCTGAACAGGGACTGTGTAAAAGGAGGGATTTTTTTCCTCAACAGAACTGCGCTCTGGGTGCATTCACAGTCAAATCTGATGACTTCAGTGGCTAAAATACTGCCTGCCACTGCGGAACAGAGCAACAAATGAAATGGAAGGTACAAGAAGGGCAAAGCCGTCAGAAATGAGGCCCTATTTTCAATGGAAGAACTAGAGAGTAGAGAAAATATAGGAAAACCTTTTAATAGGTATACTTTGGGCCTTTCTAATGATATTCTGTATTTGCTAATAGAAGATAAACATGATTTTCATCTAGAGTAACTTTTATTATCAAGCATTATCATATTAGTGACTCATATTTGTAAAGTAAATAAGTATTATTAGTTTTAAATATGTAAAATTTACACAGCTAATGGAATGACTGTGAAAACATTGTCTTAGGGCAGTTAAAAGCTATGTTACATTTAGCAAAACTGTGAACATGAATATTTATTTTTGAAGAACAGCAAGAATAACCAACCTATGAATGTAAAATGATAAAGCAAATAGTGAAGAACGTTTATTTTCAATACTCATCCTCAGATTAATTTTCTATAAAACTGTCCCTTTGGTCTTTTGTTTCCAGCAAGTTTTGAAATGAATGGATTAAGTTCAATCTATTAATCAACATCATAATTACTATTTGGGTAGAGAGACAGGAACAGTTCCCAAAAGTGCATGATAAACAACCTAAGACATTGCAATAAAACCCAAGTTATGTGGAGGAGGAAGAGGAAGACGAAGAACAATGAATATACAATGACTTCTAGTCATAAGCTTGAAGTTACCTTTAACAGAAGAAATCATCACTTCAGATCCTCCTTATGAATGTGTAGAAAAGGAAATGAAAAAGACTGCCTCAAAATTTGCTAGAACAAGTTCTTCTTTGTTTCCCATTTGTTACACTCAAATTGTTACACCTATTTATTTTTACACACAAATTTCTTAGAAATAAAACATACTAGACACTGTTCATAAAAATGTCTCGTACTCCCACATGTTGGCTTACTAATTGCAATCTTGTACTAATTGGAATTTGGCATTCTAATCTCTGAATTACAGTTTCTCCTCATACCTATTTTTCTACTATTTTTGAAGTGAAATAGTTATCTTCTGTTCAAAGGAATTTCAAAATAGTTCTATTTCTGAAAAACAAAACCAAACAACAACAACAACAGTTCCGTGGTTGTTGAGCTGACATGGACGGGCTTCTTACAGTGAACGCTGCATTGGTTCTGCATTTTCCCCTATCTCAACACAACCTTCTCGTTCTCCAAAGTAGAGTATGAGGTACTGTTTGTTCACATCTCCAAAAATATCCTGAATTCATTAGATGGAAAGATTTACAGAATTGCAATTTTGGATAGTGGACTTCAATTAATATAAACCCATTGGAAGTGCTGCACAAATTGAATTCACCTTTGTCTAGGAATTTTGAAGCCACAGAAATCAGTCAGATCACAGTTTATTTCTATGAGGTGAATGCACATTTATTTTAGACAGAGATGGTGAGTCTCACTTTAATACTGTCACCTATCTAACTTTTTGCCATCTTGCTCAATTAGAACAGCACAGATATTCACAGGGCCATGACAAGGCTGCTGCACAGGAAGCAAACTAGCCAGTTTAGAGCAAGAAATAACCAGACTACTTTGAGATGCCAAAAAAAAACCAACCATGAAAGTCAAAGCAACAGTGAAAAATCCCACAACTCCAGCTGAAAAATCAGTTTAAAATGGCAAGATATCTAAAATCTCTTCCCAGAGCATTGGAATTTATGGCAATTCTCCTGTTTTGAGGTAGCAGGGCCTGAAAAAAAAGGGCTCCTCTTTCTGTAGCAGCTGCCCCTGGTTAGAATAACCCTATAATACCATTGATTTACAAATAGATTTTCACACTGTTATGTGGTTTATGTGGTTCTTCCTAAAGCATAGATTCACCATAGAGTCTTAGCATCTTAGTAATCTGAATTTCAAATGTTTCTGCAGACAAATGATCTGAAATTTTAAGACAGTTTACCATTTTGTCCAATGGAAAGCTTCATTTCAGAAGTGTACATCGAGTGTAACAGAGAAAGCTGGATGTTTATTTCTACCAAGTTTTGAACAGTAATATCTGTACTAATAATTGCAATGATGGCACTATCTGTCCACAAATTCTCAAGCAGAAAATAAAATAAATGTGAATGAGCAATCAAAGGAAAATATTTACACACAATAAGCACACCTCATTTCCATTCCTTACAGAAATAGAGGAAATCTTTCTCTAAACTAAGGGCATACCCAGCAACTCACATTATTATTACAAGGACTAAAAAGATGTAAGCAATAGGCGCACTTAATAAAAGAGAAAGCCTGAGAGATAAATGGAAAAATATAAAGAATATAGATCTGAGCTGCACCTGCTTCATGTTAAAGCAACCCTCCTGCGCCTTCAGGAAAGAGGATATGGCAGCACAATAAATAAATAAATAAATAAAAGTTAAAGCATGAAACCTGATTGACTTTATGCTCCCTTGAAGAAGCCTGTCTACACCTATGACTAAGATTATTTTTTGCATATTATATTATATGAGGCAATTCCACCTGGATCCACCAGTGTATTAGTAACTCAGACAGAAAATTTTGCTTCAGGCTGAAACTTGACATACAAGTTCTCAGCCCAACAGCAAATTTGGGGAAATAAAAATCCCCAAAACGAAAGCAGCAGCAGCTGGCAGCTTCTCTGCAGTCACCTGAGGTCAGGTAAAACACTGCAGAGAAGCAGTATATTTAGATTAACACATAACAACAAGAAATTCTGTTTTTTTCTGCTAGAGTTGCAGCACAGAACGGATAAGGGGCACCTCAAATGCGCAGACAAGATGCATGACTTTGCACTGCTGGAATATAGTTCCCCTGGTTATTACAAAAATCGATCATCACAGAGGGAAATTAAAAGGTGACTCGAAAGAAATGCTGCAGGATGGTAATACAGATAAAGAACTGCTAACCACATGCAGGATGGATTAAAAATAATTTGTTTTATAAAGATCTAATCTAAGCTAAGACTAAAGAAGAAGGATAATCAGATATTCCATTCACAGACATTTTAATTGATGGTACTTTGCACTGTCTACAATAGTCGAGTACTTAGATCCGTAGGGTTCCAGATGACTGGAAGCTGAGCAGAACACAGCTCTGGGTCGTGAAAAAAGTTGCTTAAAAAGATGGAAAGCCTGCTGAAGATTCATGTTATGAGCACTATTTTCTATTTCTTATTTTCATTCTGAGAACATTAGGAGCTACTGTATTAAAACCTTAAAAGTCTCCTTGAGATGGATTTATCGAGGTTGATGAACCAACCTCTCTGGACTTGCCTTTTGGGAAGTGTGAGCCATTGGAGCAACGGATCTTCTTGGGTGCCAGCTCACACGAGTGTCAGCATAGACTGCTGAACACTTATTTACTGTACAATCATTGTGCTGTAACGTTGACTAAAAAATACCTCAAAAAGAACTGGGAAAACAAAAGGTTCTATGGTATTAAAATATAGATGCTTGGCAAAATATAGATGCTTGGCGTTCAATAAACTTGAAATACTCCTCTCTACTCCACTGTTCCTTAACAGTGCTTCAGTTTCACACCAGTTTCCTGAAATGTGCACACAGTAATAAAACTTCAATGGTTTCACTGCTGCCTCAGTGGCATCAAAAACACATCTCAGGAATTGTCATTGAGACTGTACAATATGGAGCAAAAAGCACTGAGTATTAAACACATCTTGGTAACTTATAAACTGACCCACATGGACTAATATAGGCTCATATACCAATATTCTTTTATTAGGAAATTGCTTGAGGACTTTTATCAGATTCACAACACATTTATTACAAAATTAATTTCTTTTTTTGGCCTCTATGTTCTAGTTAAAGTAGGTCTACTTTATTACAGTCTAGATTGAAAAAAAGTTATTAAAAAAAAAAACATATCTAAGGCAGTAATGCAAAAATCAGGTCATCTCAGACCTTGACCTGAGCAGTACTGCCTGGGATGCCCATAGCACTTGCATCCATCTGATCTTGCAGCTCTTGGGGCTGCTTCTGGGCTTATTTTTTCCCCTGTGGGGCTAATATTACATAATTCAAGCAATATTGACCTTCACTCTTCTGCTCTGATTAAGTAACCCCCCTCCTCCCCAGCAGGAGGTTCTAAGCCAGAACCTCTGAAGAACAGGAGATGGTTGAGGTCTCCATACACGAAGCTTTGGGTCCTTTTCCCGTTAGAAAAAAAAAAAAAAGATGTTTAATAATGAAACTGCTATAAAAAATAGATGTTAATATCACTTTCTTCTAATGCATTTATTTTTTCTTTACAGAAGATGTGCTACAGTTTATTTGGACTTGAAAGACTGCAAAGCCAGTAATTTAGTACTTAAGAACTTGTCCATCTTCACGACTCTTCTTATATTATTTTTGCACCAAAAGGTGTAGAGATGCTGTGCACGGGTGTCTGGCCAATGTGTTAACAGATGTACCGACAATTTTAACTGCACTGACAAAACCAAACTCAAAAAAACAAAACAAAACAACAGAAAACAGTTCATCTGCATTGCTGTATTCCTGTGAACCTTAGCCACCAGCAACTAATTCAGCATCACATCCAGGCAGGCACAATGGATAGGATGCAGTTGTTGTAGTATAGATATATTACTGGAAAACACTTATAAAACACCTACTATTTCATTAATTCACATTTATTTTCATTAATTCACCATTTATTTTGGATCAGAACTGTGTATATTAGAAGTACTATTTTACAATTAAAAATTAATTCTGATTCAAGACAATTTCTATGGCAAATCTTAAAATTTTAATTTTCATAACTGTAATTCTCAAAACTAAAATACGCTAAAATAGCAGACAAAAATCCACTTATAATAATGTTGCTTGAAAATCTGAGTGATTATTTATACATGTTTTGATACATATTGTGCAGGCAGGGGTCCATATGCATCTCCCATAGGCAGGCAGAGGTACAATGATAAGTAAAACATAAACAGCAAATTCTTTGATTCACTGCAGCCTCACAGAATTAATTTAGGAATGTTCTCTTAAGGGACACGGCTGCTCAGTGCTCTGCATTATGAAACATTCACAGTAAAACAAAAACTAATAGAATTTCCTGAGTCTTGAGCACATAAAGCATACTTTGTTTTTGCCTTGAGCTTGTTAAATTTACCACCTTTTTACAGAACCTTGGAGGAAAAGACGCGATCAATAACTACCCGTAAGGACTCCGAAAGGAGTTTTGTGCAAGGCAGGAGGGGAGGCGGGTGGCGAACATCAATACCCCTGAAAGCAGCGGTGATTTAGAGGGTCAAGGGATGGACCAGCAGCAGCCAGAGGGTCTTCTCCTGCTCCAGCGCTAACCTCGCACGTCCCAGATTGCAAACACGCTGCTGCTGCGGGAGAGGAGCGCAGAGGAGAGGAGGGAGCTCCCCTGCTTCCACCCCGCGGATAAACCACCATAAATCACCCACGCCGACTGCAGGGAGAAAACAGGTAGTTACTGTGAGGCAGCCAACGTGGTGGGAATTCTCACCCCCGTAATCTGTCTGTGTCCCTTCTCCAAGAAGCCACGGAACCACCTCGGCATCTTGCACAGCCAGGTGAGAGATGAACTCGTTTCCGTTCATTTTATTACAGCGGATGAGAAAATAAGGGGAATTTTAGCATGACTAAAAAGGAAAGATGAAGGATTGATTTCCTCTCAAGACAAAGTCATCTTCCTGCTTCTCAGACGTGGCCTTTTTCTTAAAAGGAAAATGAACAAACTCCTTTTCCTAATGCATTACATAATAAAAAATACACTACATAATAACAGGTCAGCAAACAGAATGCAAGTTATAACAATCAGCTCTGACTTTCTTTCCTCCCATCATTTCCCAGCACAGATCAGAAGCATTTCTCTGATCTTAATAGACATTAAAGTTGCTCAAAACCAGTTACTTTTAGCAAAACAGGATGCAATTTGGCTTCTAATACATAAATATTTTCCACTCAAGACAAGATTTATAACAAGAAGAAATACATTATTAGACCTTCTGCAGTAGCTGGAGACATTAATGTGTTAATGTGTTGGATTAATGTGTAAGTTGCTCTTCTGAAATGGAAGTGAAGGAATTCAAAGGTAAACGGAAATTAAGAAAAATTGTTACCTCAGCATTAACTCTGCTTATAAACAATCTGATCCTCCCTATAAATTTAAATCAACCCAGCAGATTACCTTTGTATTATTTTCATCTCTAATATCTTCCTAATAATAAAAGGAGCTACCTTTCAAATTTACCAGCAGGAAAAAGATGTTGCTGTTTTTAAATATATTGCAAAGAAATAAGTGTAGCAAAAATAATAGGAGTACATTTAGTGCAAAAGTCACTAAAAATGAGCATGAAGGTTATCTGGCTTTAATACGTCTATTTAACCTATTAGCTGAACATAAACCTAATTGTTAAGAAACAGGAAAAATTGTACTACCGAACACAAAATTAGGGTAAAATCTCCTAGTTTGTCAGCTCTATTTAGGTATTACCAGTTCTTGACTCCCTCCTGATGCAGGTTACCATATACAAGCCCGTACTATCATTCCTTCCATGACAGCAATGATCAAGTAACTTGATTAATGACATAATGATTAAACATTTTTCCTCCCATGAAAACCAACATGCCAAGTGAAGTAGGAAATGTAAAGGATGAAAATCAACTGGCAGAAAGATGTAATATCACTTCCGTGTAGAGCAAAATCACTTCCAGCAAAGCTTGCTACAAACATTTCTTTTTGCCCCAGAGATAAGCATTTTACCAACTTATTTGAGCAATCATTCCACAATCCAAAGACAGACTAATTTTATTATATCTCTCCATATTAACACATTGGAGTGATACACACCTTATTAATATCGGAAGCAGAACAGGTGATGGCACAAAAGATCAATGTTAGTTATTTCTGAAAAAGATAATTTACAGAACAGACTTTGAGGGAATTCACTAACACAGAAGGACGCATGACAGGTAAAGAAATTCACATAAACCACAAGTGTTCTGAAACTGCAATTCCCTTATTGACATATATTAATGGTATTTACTGGAAATTTGTTTCAGCAAAATAGATTGACCCTGGACACGTAGGTGACCTCAAATTTTTAATGAAAAGGATTTTCTATTTAATAACTGTCCTAATTAGTTGAGCAGTCTAATAACAAATTGATTTTATCTTAGTTATTTTTATTCACTAGTTTTTGCCAGGTAGCACTGAAGTTTGAGTGGTTACTCATTGTTATGACTATCAGATCTCTTCCAAAGTATCTCCTTGCTTTTGGTAAGATTAAGGCAAGCAAGATCTGTCCTCCTCAGCTGGCTGATGAGATATTCTAGATATTCTATCAATTTGTCTGTTCCCCCCAGATGAGCTTTTTAACACCTTGTTTGAGCAATCATTCCACAATCCAAAGACAGACTGATTTTATTATATTAACACACTGGAATAATACAAACCTTATTAATATTGGAAGCAGAACTGGTGATGACATAAAATATCCATGTTAGTTATTTCTGAAAAAGAACATTTACGGAACGGGCTTTGAGAGAATTCGCTAACACAGAAGGATGCACGACAGGTAAAGAAATTCAAATATACCACAAGCGCTATTATATGGTTTAGTAAAAAGAAAAGATAAGCAGATATGACATAATTCAGCACAGCTCTGTCTACCAAAATTTTATTATTGCTTTATTATAGTTTCTACTCAGTTTTGGAAGATACTGGGTTTGTTCTATATACAATATAGAACAACAGTTGCACATACCTGTGGTGTATAAATCTGTGTACTATATATAATATAGATATATGTTCTATATCACATATAATGTTATATATATATATAATACTGAACACAAGTTTATACAGTACAGGTTTATGTAAACTGCTGTTAACACACATTGCATGACACGACTGTATTAAACAAACAAATGATAAATAAAGTGGGTTAAGTTCCATGCTTTTGATATGTAGAAAATATCAAGAACACTGTAAATTAAAGTTATAATTCATATAGAAATATGTAGAATGATTCTGAATACTAAAAAATAAAAATAAACCTCTCTCTCAAAACCAGCAATCTACAAAATGTTTGGACTGAAAATCCTGAGTTTAGGTGTTGCTGGATGGAGATCCAGCCAACTTCTGGCAACCTTCCCAGATTTAAAGCAGGAATTCCCTACGTTATGGTGTGACCTGGGAAGATAATGACTGGAGCATGTTACCTCTTACACTGAGGGAAGAGTGAAAAGTGCATATATATATATATGTAAATATGTATATAAATACCCAACATATGAATCCCAGAATTAAGGGCAGTATTTCAGGCAGGGAAGCGGGAGAAATTCTACTATATATTATAAAATTATGATAAGCATTCAGAAGCTGATTTAACAGCCAAGTTATTACTGCATGTTGGCAGCATCTGAAGATAAATAATCTACCAAGCTCCATCATTTGTTAACAGGCCTGTGTTGAAAAGATCGAAAAAAAATAGACGCTGTGTCTCCTTTCTTTCAGCTTATTTGGTTAACAGAAAATGTGAAAGCCTAAGTAGATGATTCATAAAATTCTTTCTGAATTTACCTTGGGGAAAATCCTTCTTTCTACTGCCTTTACTAAGTAGTTGTATATTTCTAAACCTGGAATGAGGTAGGATAGAAGCGAAGCTAAGTGCACAAAGAGAAGTGTACAAAGAAAAGAGACAGATTTAGATTTACTAACCAGAAAAATAGCCTTAATCACTTGTGTATTAAAATCTAGAAATATTCATGATCCTTTTTGTTTCCTGGTTTGTAGTTAATGCTAACAGTAGCCCTAATCAGCTGGTTTTGAAGTGTAATGTCTTACTGCTTTGAAAGTTACATCTGAGAGACAAATGAAGTTGCTGAGTTAAGATACAGCAGTGTCTTTTGCCTATAATTATTGGGTTGAGAACAGGAATTAGAGTGGAGATTATTACAATCATTACACATTTCTATTCAATGTCATGCCTTCTACACATTTCAACCTCAAAATTTGAAGGTTTTGAAATCTGTTTTGTTTGGGAGCTGCTGCTAGTGAAAAGTGGTGAAATAAAAGAGCAGAAGAGGCACAGACCTGTAATTCAGCAGATCTGCTGTAAAAAAAATATATATTTTTATATATTTATATATATATTTAAGTTAATCAAACAAGTTGCCTTGTGGTCATCACAACTGCCACACTGGATAAGACAGTGTCATTATTTTGGTCAAAAAACAGTGCCTAGGAAATAGTATGGGAATAGAGAGACTTTTCCTGGCACTTTTTCAGTTTTTCAACATTTTTATCTGAGGGGCTTCCTCGGTTAGATGTAGTTTTCTCTGGGTTTAGTAACCTGGAGGCTTTCAAAATTAATATGATTAGGCCCTGGGTATTATGACCCTGAGAACACCTTTAGGCCTATAAGAGCCCTGCCCAACCAGAGTTTGCAAGGTCAGACATAATGACTTGGGATTGAGTAATCGATACCTTCTTGTTTAGTGTATGAATAAAAGGTCTTGAGTAGAGCCAATAATTCCTTTATCCTATCCCCAACATCTGCAAACACAACAGTTCCCAAACAGGTCCCTTTTTCTCCTCTAGAACAAATGTTATCCTCTCTGCACCCTGTGATATTTAGCACGATCCACTGTGAAGATTAGTTCTACTCATCAGTAATGTCTATCAGCATCTCTTCTTGTGGATAACAAGAAATTAAAAACTGCCTCTTGGAGGGAAAAAGCGTTTGTTTTCCAATTGTCTTGATTTTTCAATGTATTAACAAAACTATTTTCAGCAATTACTTACAATATAAGTACTTTTCAACATAAAAAGCAGATTTTATAGTTCAAAGCTTTCTTGGTCTTGCAAGAATGAGTACAATCTGGAGATTTTATAATCACAAAAATCAGTCTTCAGTAGAGAATTTTGATTACAATATCAAAGTCCCACATAAATCTCAGCAGTTGTTTTGATTCAAAGCACTCCAACTGAAAGAGAAATTAAACATTTCAGAGGAGCATTACTGAGAAAATAACTGAATAAACGTTTTCATGTTTCTCACAGTTATCAAAGACTATCTTGGGATAAGTAATCTTGTAGACAGAGTAAAAAAATGAAAGAAAAAATCTTCCATCTCATTTTGCATAAAAAGACAGAGAAAATGATGCTATGGTTTGTAAAGGTTGTGCCTATAGGAGCTAACTCTACTCAAATTATTGGTAGATACTTGAAAGCAAATGAAACAATTTATTTCAGCAATAAGGAGAAATATCTACTACTTGAAGTACGTAGGCTTTACTCATGAGACCAATCTTTTTTGAACAAAATTATCTGAATTAAAGAAAAATATATGTAAGCTACTCCTTCTAGGAGCTCCATTTATCCTAGATTCTCTAGGGAATCCCAGAGAAAACATCCCACAAGGAGCGAGACCAAAAGAATACAACCAGATAAGCTGCATTCTATTGGAATCCTAAACAAATTATACCTGCAAGATTTCCTGAATAATTGAAGAGACAAAATGGAGTAAAAGGTGTTATACGAGCAATAGAATGATGGCTGAGAGCATCGTTCAGAACTACATAAATTAGGTATAATCTTACTTTACTCATTCATAGGGAATAGCTTCCCCCTTGTTACCATCTAATGTACTCCTAAGTAATTCTCTGAAGAAAATGATTTAGTGGAAAGCAAAAATAAGCATGATTTGAAATATCTGACATTTTAGTAAAAAAATTATTTTAAAAAATGACAAGATTAACAGGCCATACTAGATAATAAATTGGAAAGAACAATCCTATACTGACAGGATAAAATCTGAATAAACTATTAAATTCTTTTCCTGCTATGATAATTTTGTAAAAACATATTTAATTAAAAACCGATGGTTCACTGTGTTTTCCATGTAGCACATCAATAAATATAAAGGCAATAGAAAGTCTAACTCATACAAGCTCCCAAAGAACTTCAGCTATAGATCCAACAGGACCACTCAATAATTCTTCCGTCTTGGCAGGGTTTACCCATCTAAGGACTTATATACCTTGCAGAAGGTAAAATATGACTAAAAAAATGACTAAATTCTACATGTATTGTCAAACAGAAAACACTTTTTAAAGTCTACAAACTTCTTTAGAAAGCTTGTAGAAGATCAACGCTTTAAAACTGCATTTCACACATATCTTTCCTTATAACCAACATGTTTACATCTGGATGCGTCTGGATACATTAAATGCTTAACCAACACTATATACTATTTCACTAAATACTGCTAATGACTGTTTAAAATGTTTTTTTTTTTTTTTTTTATAAAATCTACTTTTAAAATATTTTTCTTTAAATACAGTCAGAAGACAAGAAAATAAAGGAAGTAGGTCACTACATAAAGACTGCAAAAACAAACAAAACTACAAAAACAAAGTCATGTATGTTCATCTGAAATATTATTCAAGACTTGTCTTCCAGCTAGAGAGCTGATGATATTATATCAGAGAGCATTACGGCAATGCAAGTACCATAACAAAAAGTACGGTTAGTTATTTTTTTTGCAATATATTTTTTTTTAAAACCTTGCAATCCATCCTCCCCAGCACAAACGTCTATAATACAACTAATGCTATAATGTCTTAAAAAAAAATCTTAGCTTGCTGGACAAATATGTACTTTAGGATAAATACCACCTGACCTTACAACAGCCATTCGTCTAAATGTTACAGGACTACTAATATTGTTTCAATTAAATAAAAATTAAAGCTCAGAAAATATCACAAAAGGGTAATCTAATATTTGATCATTAATGTGCTTATGTAAAGTGATATTTACAACAGCATTTTCAGAACCGAGCAATTCCTCCAGAAAAAAAAAAAATGCAGCTTTAATACATTTTCGCATACTACACTCTGGTGCTCTGCACACGAGTCAAAAGTCCTGTCCAGCTCCATCCGAAATCAGCTGCTCCTGAACAAGGATGCAGCTTCTCACAGAGCAACCCTGGCCCTAAGTATCAAGGTGAAGGTTCCCATCGCTCTTCAAACTGGAACTGACAGCATCGCACATAACGCATCATCCTGACATCACTGAAGCAAGTGGTTTCAGGATTTAAGGAGCCTCTTATTTATCCCATTAACTTTTTTTTTTTTTCTGATAAAGAAAAAAGGTAAAGAAGGGTTGCCCAGCATTAGCACCGCTTCCAAAAAACCAAGATCAGCAACACTCAAACCCACTGAAAACATGGAGCTAAAAATTGGGATTTTGAGACAGACATCCCTATACACTTTGCAATTATGGCTAACCTCCACATATGAGCTGTCTTCCAATTATATCCCGTGTCATTTTCTTTCCATAAATCATTAATCAAAAAAAAAAAAATCATAAACATTTTAACCATGTTGGAATAACAACCTATAAGCGAGGCAGTTCAGTGCGGGGGACGTGTCAACATTCCTATTCCCCTCAAGACAGCTAGATTAGAGGAAAAGGTAAATGGAAGAGTTTAGTTCAGTCAGTTTACCACAGTAAACTCCTAGAGAACGCCCACATTTAAATGAGGTCTACATCCCTTTCCTCAAGCACATCCCGACTTCTTTGAAAATGGCTTGGGGTTAAAACTACCCAATATCTGAGAGGTCTTCACACAGTTAATTAAATGTTAACTCTGCTATGTGTTCTTAAGCATTTTAATTTTACAGTAGATATCTAGCCTAATTACTCATAACAAAATGCAACTTTTTTTTTTTTTTTTTTGGAAGAAAAAGCAAATTACTATTATTTTGGAAAAACAGAAATAAAAGTCTGGAATAAGCCATTGTTCCATTGAGGTCCACAGAAATTCCATAAAGCAGCACCGATTCCTTTCCATTTCCAAGATAATGATACACCAACAACTATTCAAATCTTATGTCTGCTTCTGTGGTTCATAATAAACCAGTAGGTATCCCTGAAAAAGGCTGCTTTCCTATATTAGATTAATTGATGTGCAGCCAGATGTTCTGTTCTGCTGGAACACAGTCCATGCCGTGGACTTGGCAATGAGGACTTGGTTTTCCAAAATCTACATTCAAATGAGAAGGAAAAAAATGCAACGAGACAGCAAGCTATTAATCACTAACACTACTGAGAAAGGTTTCCTCACTGCCAATCTTGTGCCGTTACCATTGAGAAGTGTAGAGTTTCTTTGTGAATTTTTCAATAACAAACTAATGCATTTAACACTGACTACTTCTAAATAGTAAATCTAACACCAGAATGGGCAAGCGTAATAACTTGCTTTTCATACAGCATAGTCAGTTCTATGAAATAAGAGCTGATCGTGTTAGGGTCACTGAAGCTTTCCTCCAAGAAACTCTTTTCTTTTTTAAAAAAAGAAGAAAAAGACACTGAAAAGCAATCTTTCTTCTGACAGGATTAGTAGCAAATTCTCCCTTTAGCATTTTCAAAGGCAAGGATGAAATTTGAACTCCAGCTTCAGGTGAAGAATGAAGCAGCTTGTGGGAGTGCCAAGTCAATTAGAGCCAATTATAACTTGATTGACTTACCTTGGCATTCGAATGACTAGAGATGTGCAAAATGCAGCTTTTGTATCTATGCACACTTCTGGCTTATAGGAAGCTGTTACATGGATTGGAAGTGTCATTCTATTTAATAATTAAAGAGGAAGTGTCCATAGATTGCAAGACATCTCATTTTCCTTAAAATAAACCTTAAATAGGGTTGACCAGTCCTCACAAGAGCTTTAGTTTTAGCCTCCCTTGTCATTTTTTCACAAAGGCCACCTAACTGTTTAACACTGAGCTGTATTTTAGACTTTCTTGTTCAGAAAAGCCCACCCTTGGCCACAGCATCTCATGGGCCATGAACTTTGTAGGCTTTTCAAATCGGATGGCTGAATCACAGCGAAGGGTTGTCAACCGTCTGAAGCACAAGGAACTTGAGACATCTTCCCAGTTAGAGAGTTTAAATATTAAATAACCAATTGTTCATGCTCCACAAGAGAAGAGAAAAAAAAAATGTCTTTCATAGCAAGCATTTGCGTCCCCTGAAAAGTGTAGATCTCTTGGAAAGTTGTTGCAGCATCCCTTATCTTAGCCCCCTTTTAAGAAACTTGAAATAACTGCAGCACCTATCCATATACCTATCATTGCACCTGCAATGAGGTATCTTTAAAAATATGCATCTTACATTTTCTTTTTTTGAATATCTATAAAATCAAATATATATAGATTCACTTAGACACCTAAACTTACTTGTCATTCATTCCTAGTGCAAAATCTTGAACTCTCCCTGCTTCTGTTCATTCAAATATTCTTCACTCAGCTTTTTCCATGATAAAAAGTAATCACGGTATTTAACCTGTGGCTGTTTTAAACTGAAATTTCTGACATGGCTTTGTTATAACAATGATATAATTCCTTTAACCTCACCTCACTTGTGTGAGCAATTCTAACTGATCATAAACTAACTGTCGTGAGAGAGAGAGGCACCATTTCATCTTCTACAGTCAATATTACAAGAGCAACACAGGCCAGAAAGAACTTCTTGAAAGTTACTTTTAATATGCAATGGATATTAACTAGTGTTGCAATAATAAACCTTGACTGCAAATACATAAAAGCCAACTTTGAAAATATGCTCATTCTTTTTGATTTTTCTTCACATCTTCATATCTGCATCTTTCCATTCCTTGACTTTCTGTTCCAGTTCTCTATTATTTTCTCCTTTCTCTCTCCCCTCTTTTTCAGTCTATTATTTTTGAATTTTGCCTTCTTTAAACATGCTTAACTTCTGTTTCTTCTCATTATTGGTTTTATTTTTTTATTCATGGTGGACGACAGGTTGACCATGAGGCAGCAGTGTGCCCTCGTGGCCAAGAAGGCCAATGGGATCTTGGGGTGC
>JAWLRI010000011.1:1256325-1356205 GCA_034781795.1 Crypturellus tataupa | reverse complement strand
GTGCAGGGGGGTTGGACTAGATGACCTCTAGAGGTCCCTTCCAACCTTAGGCATTCTGTGATTCTATGATTCTAAGATTTGATTAGCTTTTTTGAGGAATGAAAAGGACACTGCAATTCTCCTGCTTTACGTCATATACCTAAAAAATGCATTTTCCTATAGTGAATTTTTCTGAGAAGTCCTTAATGCTTCTTTCATGAGGTAGTTTAATAAGAAATATTTTATGAGATTAATTTTATGCATCATTTAGATGAGTGAAATCCCAAGTAAGGCAGTCCTTAGCTTAATTATTCTAAATCATTCCATAACTTTTATGTAACATAATAAATGTGGACTTTATTTGCTTCTGGGAAAATAGTTAAATTTTGCATGCATTCATAACCAACCAAAGTACAAAGTAATTAAAGCTTTTCAGTGTCTTCTGATAAGCATTACTGTGACATAGCAATCAAGTTCTTAAAAAAATAACTACAGAGAACATGCATGAAGTTATAGTCTTCTAAAATTAGTTTTAAAATATAGAAACTTTTCAAGTTTTTGCAATCTACACATGTGTGTAGTCTAGGCAATGCCTGGAAATAAACATATTAAAGCTCTACCAAAAGACCATGCAGAGCCTGGCTCCAGAGGACACAGATGGCAAGTTTGCACCATAGACACTGGGAGACACTTCAGCATCTTGATGCACTCCTAAAACCGCTAACCCTCTAAACTAAGCACAGTAGCCGTCTAAGTAATTAATTCATCATTTCCAGCAAATCTGGCACTACTGGGGGTAGGAAGGGGAAAAAGCAGCAACAGAGTTATTGCTGTATTGACCTTACCTTCTTTTATTTTATTTTTCATTTTTTAATCTCCACAGCCCTACCTCCCTACTGCCTCTGCTGCTGGACCAAGCGCACCTCAGAAATAGCATTTGGCATGACCCAAACAGCAATCATACAGTGATATGATTTAAAATTACTGATTTTATGCCATAATTTATATAGAAAGAAATCACTAGAAAGAGTGTAGGTCAAATTCTTAATAGCTAATTCTTATGCTTATTATGTGAGACTAATGCCTTTGAATTAAATGATACTTTCTTACTTCTGTGTTAGCACTAGAATCCAGACATAAATCACAAATCAGGTGAGGGTTATTTAGGTGCCTCAGAGACAATAATGATATCCAGGTCTCATTCCTTTACACCAGTCACATTGCACCTGTAATAAAGACTTGGTCACCACCTAAGGTCACCGAGAGCAGCAATCCAGGGAAGGGTGCTTACCTCCTCCTCATTCATGCAACAGGACCGAAACATTCTCTGCTCCCTTTGAAGAATAATCACACATTAAAAAAAAAGATATTTTTCCTCCATACCCTTCCCACTCTTCCTTTTAGCACTGCAAAAACAAACCAACCAAACACCAGTCTGGACTAAGGTTACACAAACTAAGGAGTTGTTAGGAGCTACAAACAAAAACAACAGTCGAACAACAAAAATAACTTTTTTTTAATAAAAACAAATTTAAAGCAAACATAACTTTAGCATTACAGAAACACTGTAGTGTGGGAAGGGAAAATATCACCTTTCTAATCTCAATACTGTCTTACCAAAGAGACATATATTGAAAATGGTTCCCTAATCCTCTGAACAACATAGAAAAAGAAACATTACTGAACAGAATTTTATTTAGGTAATATACACAGGCACATAGAAGAGACTTGGTGCCCAGGAACTTCCATTTAAGTGTCAGAAATGTCTACAAATGCCTAATTTCACAATCACCTCAGATATTCCTGCACTTTCACATAGCTGTGCAAAGTACATACATTATATTGCTTAGTAAAAAGAGGTTATATAACTAAGTTGTTAAGTATGCAGTTCTCTGAAGGCCTGATATATATTTAGCCCATCAAAACACAAAATACTGAAATGGCCAAGCATTTCAAGCCTGCCCCACAAAATTATTGAAGAGAAGAAAAGAAGAAAAGAGTAGTAAACAAGGAAGAAAAGTAAAATTCTCCGCAAAGGGTTTATAAGATATTGAAAAGGTCAAAGTAATATAGTATACTCTTATAATTCTTTGAATATATGACACTTTAAAATTCTGGTACCTCATTGAAAGCTGTAATGAGGACATAACAGAAATGTGAACCTATCATTTTGACAGTGATAGTAATGAGAATGTGAAATGTTATAAAGTTAATGTACTTCAATGGGATCCGTCATCTTACATAAGTGTGCATATATAAAATACACATACACTTATAGAGATAAACTGATACTACCGATATTGTATATAAAAATAGAATTGCAAAAAGTCTTGCTCTGAGTTCTAGCTTGTAAGATAAAAGGCAATGCAGTACAATAACACGGCTTAAAAAGACATTGTGCTGCTCTCATTCTCTTCTCTGCTCCTTACGACTCATCTTTGAGTCAATTGTTCCCCCATTTTTAGCCAATGTCCTCTTTGCCTTTGCAGATTCCAATACATCTGTAATAAATTCATGTTAAAATCCCTTTCTTGAAGAAGGTTACTATTTTGGAGGAAACAGTAAGATGGAGATACACGTGGGTTAACTTTCTCCTCTTTGCAGCAAGTGTCTAGGCCCTATTAGTTTGGACAAAATTTCTTTTTATGCGCTTTCATTTTAATACATTTGTTATTTAGATAGTGCTCAACTAAATCTGCAGTACCTCTAAGTATTAGATAAATTTCACAGAGAAGCTTGCAGATGATTAATTAAAATTCTACTTATTGTTACAAAGCCAGGCAATAAACTGATTGCTTAGCCTCATCTGGGGGTAAGTGAAGACTGTTATTTTAACAGAAACATTTAACACTGTTATGATGATTGTTATGACGATTGTGTCAACACTTTTGAGGATCGTTATGGCTCTTACTTTCTGTCAGTGACACGTACAGGCCAAAATCGAAGGCAAAAATGTCTGTCAAACTTGGTTGCATGTTCAAATTGAAAGTAAAATTGGATACCCTGGGACAAACCAGCTTCTAATTGAGGACGCACACAGAAACCATTGCAAGTATGTTATTGCTATAGAAATAGTTGATAAACATCAGAGAAAGTTCTTTACTCTAGAAAAAAATGAATTTATACCAAAATGCAAAAGAAATAAAGACAAAATAAGTCATGAGCAGAAAATTAACCTTGAACATTTTACCAACAGTTTATTTGTAAAAGCAAACAACTCTACTTTTCAATTTTTGTTTTTTCTTTCCTTTTTTTTTGTTTGAATTTCACTCTTTGCACATGTCTTATCATGTGCACTCCGGGGTGAATGCATTTTGAAGAGAGTTTAGATAATGCATTTCACCATACCTGCAGAATTAGATCAGAGTCTTCTCTAATTTATTTTCTCTTATCCTAGTTTGCTTTTGAAGAGAATTTGTGGTCTTTATGCCAGCATTCCTAAATGCCATGCATTCGATACCTGAAATTATAAGTTTGAGCTATTTTCATTAAGCATATAATACTATATTTCTACAATTCAATTATAATCTTGTTTTGGCTGAGAATATTTGATTTTTCCCTCTGCTCCCTACCGTTTAACATTCATATTCCACATGCTTTCTCAATATTTACCTAAAGTTTGCTATTCCCACAAACATTCTCAGCCTGTGTACTCACTTGCTGAAACATCTACAGAAATCAAATGCAAATGGATTTTTAAAACAGCCAAAGAAATTCACTGGGCAAATCTGAATAAACATATAAGAATATCTTGCAGTACTCATTCTGCAATATTTGTAAGTCTGCAATACTTGTAATTATCAAATTATCAAAGGCTAGTGATGTGTTTTGCAGATGCTGATGCACCATATGAAAACTAGAGAGGATGGTCATTTCTTGATATTAGAAACACCAAGAAGAAGCAGGGCAAAAATGTTTCTGTGACAAATTTCTTCCACAGGCATAAAGTGGAGTGTTAATGGACATGTGCAAGGAAGCTTTTCCAATTTCTCTCTGCATTATGTATGTCTTTGGTGTCATTAGTTCTTCACTTCGATGAACATTAAATTTTAAAACAGAAGATTTCCTCCTTGTTTTAACCTTGAGGATAACCACTAGCATTGTGCTGATAGGGAAGTTCTTGGAGAGAGAGGGTGAAATAATTTAAAAAGTTCACATGAACATTTGGGTTAAACATGCCAGAGACAGAGCTAAAGAGAAGGTGCTTCAGTACCATTCGGACTGAGATTTCCCCTCTGATATAAGGGACACTTCCTCCCCATGTAGAGCAATGCAAAGAAGGAGTTAACATGTATCCTAAGCCACTATATAGTACAGAGGTTTAGTAAACTAAACCACTAAAACATAGACAAAAACAGTGACAAAAGTTAAAAGTCTCAAATGCTTTGACCTTACAAATTTGTTAGATTGAGGAGATGCTTATCACATTTTATTTAAACACCCACTCCACCTTTTTTTTTTTTTTTGCAATCTAAGCCACAATCTGCATTTTCTGTTGCCTATACACTTTGTACAATATGTTTTAATGTTTCCACCCCTAAAATGTTGCCCTAGGCCTTCCTTACAATTAACCATTTCTTTAAGCTCAGTTCTCTACATGGAAAAAAATAAGAAAAAAAAAATATATATACACACTCTCAAAAGCCATTAGGATTAGCCACATTCAAGGATCATGTTTCAGTTGCTCAGCTTTTTCAGTTATGGATAACATCAAATAGACTTGAAATTAAATACTTTCTTCAGAATTTTAATTTCCTCCCGACTCTGTTGACAAAGATCAATAACAGATATAGTAAGTCAGTTTGACAGAGTACAATAAAATTAATAAAACCTTTTAAATAGGAAGGTGGACATTAGTGCGCAGAAATCATGGATCATTGCCTAGTTTGTCACCTACAGATATGAAAATTGCCAAGAACATACTTTAACACATATGAATATCCAAAATTTTCCATGAAGCATTTGTAGCATGTTCATGAGGAAGGTTAGGTTCAAAATAAGTCATACACATTATTTATAAATAAATTAGATAAAAAAAAAATCCAACTAGAGATTTCAGATATAAGACCGCATCACAAATTTAATACTGGAGCACGCAGTTCATTTCAGAGTGGCTGCACAATTAGCTTGGGCAGAAGGGTGCTAGAGAAAGGCTTCTGCTTTTGGCTGCTTTCTAGTAAAGGATGCACAGTTTACAGTTGCCTTAAAGAGCTAACATGATGTAAATCAACTATATGAATCCTAATTCCCATGCAATCTTGTCACCCTTCAGTGTTTTTCTTCTCCATTTATAACCATCTAGGAAGAAAGAAATGGAAGTGGAGATGAACTCTGACAAAAAATAATAGATATGCTCTGTGTTGTTCTGATTTCCCTGTCTTTTAAGCACATCTCCTTCCACAAGATGTCCTGAAGTCCTTTCACCCGCATAGGCTAGAAACATAAATAAAACCAAATAGAATTAAATAAAAAATAAGTAAAAACCTTCAGGATTTCAAGGGAAGGAAGATTATTTGGCTCTTTTTATTTCTGCATTTTCCAGGATAGCACAAGTCAAAAATGTTATGGCTCTTCTCTCCCTTGTCTATTGTTAATTTGCACCATTGGGAGCAGCCAACATTGTAGCATAAAAAAAAAAAGATGCGTCTTGGAAAGGACAGAAAATATTTCTTGGAGAATTTATTCTATAAAACGTACTCTAAAGAAACTGAAACTGGTTTTTGGCCATCCCTGAGGTGAGCAGGGAAAGATCTCCCACATCCATGGTACCGCTTAGCACAGTTCAGTTCTGATGTTTTTTATTAACAGCAATCCTATGAACACGTTATAAATTAGCCTCCATCATCATTATACTTGAATAAAACATGAAATTTAAAAAGAAAAAAAAAAAACAAAGAAATTTGGATTTAAAAAAACATTTCTAATCTTTAGAATTTCTTTTGTTCAGTTCAGGCAGAAATGTACTTCAGTCATTCCACAATTAGAAAATTATGAGGAAGGAGGGGAAGGAAAGCAAAGTTAACCATTCCATATTCATTTCTGTTACTCTCCCTTATAGGGAGGAAGGAAAACTCCTACTTAACAGCACGGGAAAGAGGAGACAGCATCTTCTTGCTCCCACAAGCTCTCTTGGCAATGATTTGGATCAAGATCTTTAGGGTCTTACTGGTCTTGAAACAAGAACCTGCTCCATTTTCCTTTTGAAAACACTTGCCGACTGTTTTCCACTATTCTCAAGGGAAATAAAAAGCCCAAGGACACATTTAGAAATGCTTGACTTAACTTTACTTATTAAATATTTATTTGTAGATACCACAACAATGTAAATTAAGCTTTATTCTGTTCACAAGCCCTGAACTTAGATTCTTTTTAATTTATTTTTTAATACAATAAGAAGCTTCTTTTGCAACTGTACTGTTCTACCTTTCTTGCAGAATTTGTTCCTAAAACATGCATGTACAGAGACACCAAGAGAAAGATAATATTCATGTTTTGAATATATAAAACAAATATGAGGTGGAGGTTGTACAAAATCACCAGAATTGCCTACTCCTCTGAACATAATTGTAAATTCTGCAGATTGACAAAAAAAAAGGTTTAACAATAATCCAGATTTAGCCAGATTTTCTCCAATATTAACTAGTGGGCCAATATTGACTAGTGGGCCATTTGTCCCTGGTACTAATATTTCACTCAAGTTCTATAAGTGCTATTTTCCTGCCAACTTACTCCAAATTAATGAAGAAGAATGACTGGCATTTGGACACTGGGTTGGAATCATTTGCGGAGAGAGTAGCAGACTACTAATGAGAAATGTAACCTGTAATAGAGAAAAGGAATGTTACTCTCGTGTACTTCTACATTTTAATACCCACTGGGCATTGCACGGACTTAATGTAGTTGTAGCCACACCATCATTTATTGCTTCCATGTTTAGAGGTTGTCAATGCAACCCCCAAAATAGCAGCAATTGAGCCTTAAGTTTAATTGGCAATAAAAAAAAAAAAAAAAAAAAAAAAAGCCACCAAAACACACACAAACACAGAGCTCCTTCAGCCTCTTCTATGCACTTACCATAGGTTCCAAGTTATCATAGGATCATGGGTGGCCTATGGAGGACCTGTTGGGCAAGCTGGCTCCTGAAAGAGCTTTTTGATTTTGAGTAATAGGACAACCCCAACACCAAGAGATGGCTGAGGCGTAGGGTTGACGTGGCAAGTCTTATCCCAGTTCACTGTCTTGGAAAAGCAAATTAGGAAGTTTCTTTTATTTCGCACCCCCAGGAAATGTAACAACAATGATAAATACACACAGGGTGAAGGTCCCCTTGGGTATTCCTCTAAACCCGAAGGCTATTGCTCTTTACCATCATGCAAAGATTGTGCGTATGATCTATAGCACATAAGACACATGCAAAACAATTCATGTGTATGAATGCTTAAACCAACTCGAATCTATAGGCACCATTAATAACGACAGCCACCGCATGGAGGTGCCCACGGCGCTCTTCACAAAGGTCACTCACAAAGCACATTCCAATTCACTGCTTTTTACTTTCCCCATTGCCTAATAGCACAAATCCAATTGCTTCCATTTTCTATGTCAGTATCTTCATCAGCAACACGCAGCAGAAAGCAAGTATATTTAGGTGACACTTTCTTAGCTCTAGGCAGATCTGATTAATGAGGCAGGGCTGAAATTAACTTTTTTTCCTGCGTGTCAAGTAGATTTTCTGAGTGGTGCAAAATTCCCTTTATAACGCTGTTCATTAACATTTTAACCACCAACAAGCATGCTGAAATATGAGGCACTTCTTAGGCTGAACTAGCCATCCATCCATGTCTGATTATCCCTGTAAATATAATGAGATATGATTTGATATTAACAGCCACTGATTTATCTATTTAGATTGGAAATGCGGTTCTCACTCCAGCATGGGCTAGCTGGAAACATGCCCTTGGACTTCAATAAGTTTGCACTGATGTAAATAAGAGGAACATGTACATTTGAAAGATAACTTCATAATTAAAAATATGACATTTGAAAACAATCTGGATTTTGATTCATACTGAAAACTTTGCTTCTTCCTGCTAGCAGTATCCTCACACACACCCCATAAAGAATTATCCATCAGTACAAATGGTTAAAATTAACAAGCAAGGACACTCATTCCAAGTACACTGCAATTATTGTCAACGTTTAAAAATACTAATGCTGATAAATGACATCTTGAGTTTTCCTTATTCCATGCATCATCCTTGCCTATGCAGTATGGGGCTGCAAGACTAATAAAGTAGTCCCAGCAAAATAAAATAAAATTAAATGAGATATTCAGTTTGAGTAAAAGCATTTTTAAAACTTACAGGTCAATACAAAATCCAAGCCATGGAAAATCTGTGTGGCAAAGCTGCCCTGTAGCTCTCAGTTCATCTTAGTGAAGATTCCCCACAGCTCACTGTGTGCACAGGTAGACCAGGAAGACAATCAATCACCACACAAAAACCCCATGCTACAAGTTTCTCAAGCAAACATACTTGCTATTAAAATGAATGAAAGATTAATTATTTGCAAATGGCAGAAAATAAAGATTAAAAACAGAAAAATCTCTCTTGTATTCACAGTTAAAGTTACAAAGAAGTACTAATGCCTAATGCTATACCCACAAGGAATGTTTTGCATGTGGATTTCTCCAATTCTTTGGATTATTCATTTACATAAATTCATGCATAATCAGAATTGTGGATCCCATTTCCCACGGTCTATCATTACATAATTAAATACCTTATTTTACTAAACCAGGTCTGAAATATTAGTTGTGTTCTCTAAATCTAAACTATTCAAGAAAAACAGATTTTTGCTCATTCCTTTCTCCCTTACCACCTTTAGACATTACCCCTTTACTTCAAGAACAAGTTATTATACTCATACAGATACACACATCTTTCTTGCTCCTCATTTTCCCCTAAGATATACAGCTCCAATTTTCAAAAGTTCTATCAGCTAACAGTTTAATTGTAAACATTACAGAAACCAAGACAGATTAAAAACCACAAATCTGAAAAGCTACTCCCAAAGTAACATTATTTTAAAACAGATTAGTTGGAAGGAGTACAGCATCTGAATTCTGCTTCTTAAACTGCATTAGAGTTTGCATACTTTAAAAATACATGTATTTTCTTAAGTGTTTCTTAAGAGGAAAAAGGTCAAAATAGGCAGCACTTGGTATTCAGCTGGAAGTGTCAATTTTGAGGGTATCCTAACTCTGACCTCAAAGTCACATAATCCATGCCAAACTCAACAATAGGGCTGGATCATGAATATTGCACTGCTCATAAGTTAAATGTCACCACATTCCTCACAATAAATTGCAAGTAGAAATTATCAGGAAGTGAATACACAGACTGTAATGTTTCAAAATACTGGTTATTCTGTTAAGTTATAACAGAATGGGAAGTCCACAAGAACACACATGTGCAGATATTCAGATATTTAGGAGGAGATTTTTGAGAATACTTTTAAATTTTAATAGTAATAAGGAAAGTTAAATTGACCATGATCAATGCAAAAAAATCTCATCCTAGTAAATTAAAACATCTTCAAAATTATTATTGGGAAATTTCAGAAACTACAAATTTATTTTATGCTATCCAACAGTTCTTATTTTCCTACACAAATATACTGATTAAACTGTTAGAAGAGGAAGAAAACATCTTCTAAAATTCCATAGAAAAGTTTTTGTTCATTATATTCTGAAATACATCATTATCATAGATTTTTTTTTTTTTGAGTCACACAAGTAAGTGAATTTGAAGACCTACTGGAAGAATGATATTTTATTCATTAAGGTTATATATTGCATTATTTCATTTAATTATTTCAAAGACTGCCTGCAAAGCATCTTCCATAGGATTCAAAATTATTTTAAAGCCTTAATACAGTCTTATGTTAGAGTTTGCATTAACATAGATAGCAAATAATGTATTTTCCCTTGGAAAATGTTATTACAATAAACGTGCTTTATCAATAATGTACCATGAGAAATCCACTGTGTCTTGATTTAAATTCTAAAGCTCATTTATTATTGACCAGATCTGGGAGAAAAAATAATAAATTTGACTTGATGCTGCATATGGTTACATTTAAAATAAATTTTAGATCTCCCAATATTTAAATTACATTGTCTATAATGGCATTGTTTTACTGCAAAGAGCAGGTCAGAATCCTGGACTTTAGGAATCCAAAGTCTCGTGGCTCAGGTGGCAGATATCAAACAAAAGCAGAACTTGAACAGCCTCCTGTCTTTATACTGCTAAGCACATCCTCCAATTACAAACTTAGAAGCTATTTCTATATTAAAATTACCATTTTATTTTCATGACTTATTTCTTGATGCCTCCTGAAATGCTTTAAATCACCCAATTCAGAACTTGCTATAATAAAAAGCACATACCAAAATACTTGGTGACTTCACAAGACATATTAGTGTCTCAGCACTTAGTTTGTGGTTTTACACCTAAATATTCAGTGTGTTTTTTATCACCTCTTGTGTGACAGACTTGTCATTTACCTCATGGCACTGTCCGCATTAAACATGTTGGTTCAGGCTGTTTTACCTGTTGCAGGTCAGGATAAACTTTAACCTCTTTGTCACTTAGTGTTCCAGCTAAGCAGCAGCCACATTTTGTTTATTAGAACACAAATATGAGAGCTGGACCTAAGGATAATTTAAATTGTGCTTATCCCAAGTTAAAACTGCAGGACTAGAACACTAGTAATTAACAGCAATTAACCTATAATAAAGAACAAGTAAAACACGCAAAAAAAAAAGTTAAAATAAAGCCTCATGACATTTCAATTGCTGCTAATACTGTTGTGTCTGAGTTCAGTAATTTTATAGTAAGAGAAAATGCTAGGTAATGTGTAATTATATTTTGTGCATCTGTAAGTGATGACTGCGATAGTTTGTTACATTGCATCTTCAGTAGGCATATAATACAATTCACTGAAGCTATTGAAATTAAAAATGCATATGCAAAGCTTAAATACTCAAAAGAGAGCCCTAAGTAAAACAAATCCTAGTGCTGAAAATTTAAAGAGTTGTAATCATGGTGCCCTAGCGGTGCTCAGATGAGCTGAAATCAGGGAAGTGAAACATTGCATTGTCAGGCAGGGTCTGAACACTCAAATGACTGTTTTGGGGGTGTAAAAATCACAAGTAGCCAGTAGCTTCTTCATTTTTTATTCCTACTAAGTGTAGAGGAACTCAGAGTCAGCCATTTCATTGACATCCCTATGCTTACTACGTAGTTAGATACTTGCCCTGGTCTTTCCTTATCTCGGGTCACATCTTGCCCTCCTGTTCCTGCAAGTCCTCTCCAGGGAGCCGATGCTCTGTTCCCGTGATGAAAACAAGCTCACACCAGACTGCTCTGCTGAAATTCCCTGTCCTACGGCTCCTGCACCCCTACGGCACGGCACACAGAGCATGGGATATCTCGTCCTTGGAGGAATGACACTACTATCCAAGAGACCTCAGCCTTCACGCAGAAGCACGTCCATCAGCAGGTCAGGTAGAGAAGTTAGGGTCTATGAATCACCAAAATGGTGGTTAGGGGTCTATAAACCACCCAAGTTGGGATTTAGCTGTCAAGACAGACACATATCCACAGCTGAGCTATTCTCCTGGATTGCTTTATAGACAGAGAGGAGAAATAGGCATCTCCTCGAGTGTGAATCATCTCACCCAAAGTGGGATCTTAAGGTAAGACAAATCACGCCACCAAAGCTCCTACTTTACAACTACGGAGGCAGCACTAAAGGACTAGCTCAAATGACATCTATTTCTCAAGTGACATCTGCTCTATGAACATCTCCGGTTATACAAGATTACTCCACTTGCAAAAGTCAAAGTCTTCCTGTGATGCAGATCAATAATTCTCATATTTCAAAGAAAGGCACTGGACCCAAAGCAGTTTGAAGACTGAGACACTCTATAGTGCACAGAAAGGCAGTAGCTCTGTATTTTCCTTAAAATGTCTTTTGGTTACAGTAACAGTGCCTAGGCTTTTTTCTTCTAGAGTTGACTGATGCAAATTACTATTTTGTTTTTCGAAAAAACAACCTGAAAAAGCTTGGAAACGCAGGAACTGGTAAATCATCACTAGTAGGTTGAATTCTTGCTACTTTTTGATGCATAGAGCATGATTACAAACCATAAAGATAACAAAGGGGATTCTTTCTGTTACCTTAAGAATCCAGTATTTCAAACTGGAGAATAGTCTAGGCTACTTAAATCTAATATCTTAACATTATTCTTTTCGAAGCTGTACCAATAAGCAGCTCATGTACATGTGAAAGAAGTTACTGCAAAGGCGAGTTTTTCTTTTTACAGCATTATCATCAAAATTTACTGGTATATGAGAAGTTCTAATTTAAAAATAACTTTCCTGCCTTTTTTATGGTATGCAATATATTATACAAATTATATTCATGGAGGAATCTGGAAACACAATAATTAAGAACTTAAAGATCTTCTAAATGCCAAAGCTCTTTCATGGGCTGACCAAGAACATTAAAAAATCATGCATAATGTTGCATAACACATTCCCCAAGATTAAAATATTCCTGGAGGAAATATTAAAGCACTTTACAGGCCTTACAAGCCTGATCGATTGACTGATATCTATATTCTAGGAAAAAAAAGTAATAATGACTAATTATACTATTTTTGTGTGTGCGTGTGCACACAATAAATTAGAATCTAGTGTTTTCCTCCCTCCATACATATGAGACCTTTCTGCTTTAGGGATATCCCTCCTGGAAGAAAATACCAGAAAAAAAAAAAATCAGCAGCATCCTAATTCAAGTGCCTGTTACCAAGATCATTGCCAACTAACTGGTCTGTCAATTAGAGGAGCAATAGCTCAGCCAGAAAACATACAACATGCTCAATAGGAAAAAGAAGCACAGATGCAGGACTATATGAGGGCCAAAACTATCCCGTATTTGTTTTCTACACAAATCTAATTATTGCCTTCCTCCAGGTGTTCCTTTTGCTGACTTGACTTGAATAAATCACTTGGACCTATTTATTGACACTCATATGAATATAAAAATAAATAACTGCACATTTATTCTCGCAGAAAGTGACTTAAGCAATGATAAATATTTACAGATATGGAATCAAGCGTGAAGTACTTACACGCTACTTTAAAGATAATCACAGTTTACTCTTCTCTCCCTGTAAGTTGAAAAGCTTAAGAAAAACATGTCAAAAACTAAGTATTTTTTATCCAGCTGGCTGATCTTGAAGAAATAAAATAGTGAAGTAGCAGTCAGCAGTGTTATGCCTAATGACAACCTTTAGCAAAACACAGGGACCCACAGCTTATCCAAGACATGGAGAGAGATCATTGAAAACTATTGGCCTGGTAGTTTAAAAAATAAAAAATAAAATAAAATAAATAATAATAAAAAATAAAAAATACAATAAAAATAAAAACCCCACACCAAAGAGATTATTGTTAACCCAAAGCTGCTGGTTTCTGTGTGGTTGCTGAAGGCACGTTAATGCAGGTGGATAGTGTTCCAGCAACCAGAAGGCACATCTGTTCATCCTGCTGCACCTTTGCACAGGCGGTACCCGAGGATGCCAGCTCAGTGGGCAGCGCAGGCACAAACAAGGCACAAACCTTCCCCTCCTTTGCGAGTGCGAATTTATCTTACTCTGTTTCCCCTCTGCGGAGGATACTAAAGACTCCCCTGGGAAATACCCTGTGAATCTCTTGTACGCAATAAAAGGAATCTCTAAAAATCGAACTGGTGAATCAGGCATCTTTCCAAACATCCCCATCAGGGCCTTAGGTTACTCCTGCCAGCTTGTCTTAAAAAACCCTCCCTGTGCCACCATTCCAGGAACACCTGCAAGTCTGATTTCCTATTAGTTACTGCTGGTCTGGGAGCAAATATACTCACTCTTCCCTCATATCACAAACTATGAGAAAATAGGCGGCTGCTTGTTACTCCACAGGACTCCTGCACATACAGGTTTCCCCACCTTTGAGGATGAAATTTAGAACATGTCTTCTCCTTCGCTCTCTCAGTTTTAAACAACAAAATTAAGAAGTGTATAATGACAGTGACAGATTCTATGACTGTAATATTCCTTTGCATTTACTTTAATATATGGGCTAAAATCTGTGATAGTTCAGGAGTTCGTTGATGAAGTCACATATGCAAGGAGGGAAGCGGCTCAGTGAGGCAGACAGCCAGGGCTGGACTTTTTGTTTGTATTTTTGTCCTCCCCTTCAGCAAGCGCAGGAACTAAATCCTGTTTAACTGCTGCAGAGGACACAACAGCAGCAGGAGCAATTCTGTGCTTGTATCTCTCAGAGTTGATTCAACTCTACCTTTTTGCTACAGCTGCTACAATTGGCAAGTACAGTGTAGGCAAGGACTCTGCTCAGTGATGTTATTGCTCCTTTCCAAGCATGGTTAAGAGTTCCTTCTTCCATTGGTCAGTCTATTTGCTCTGCCACCTTCCCTGCCTATCAATACACCAATGTCTCTCACAAAACATTAGCTTCAAGTACACCGAAGTGGAGGGGAATCACCAGCCATGAAGTTGATCTGCAATGAGTTCCATTTCCATATTACACACACCAATAATAGTCTTAATTTACTCACTGTCAGAAATATATGCAATTTATAAAAACTGCATGCATACATATTCTGAAAAACTTTTCCAGTTCCAAAGACAAAATTTCTGTTATGCTTTGCAAATTCGTTTCCTTTGCTGCTTTTGCTTGTCGTTTTTCACAGGTTCGTGCTGCTTCTGACTTATAGCCCTCCATTCACAAAGATACAACTACTCAATATATACAATCCTTACAAACTTACCAGTCAGTAACATCTTCTAACAACATCTACACTTAACTTAGAAACATCTTCGTGTTCTAAGTTAAGCATATGCTGAAAGTATCAGAATTTTATCTAGAAAATAATAAAATAATAGATTAGTTGGGAAATCCTAACGAGAAGCATGAGGAAGAGATCACCATCAAACAGAGACTAGATACATACAAAAAGATGGGAAAAATTAGGTAACTGCTAATTTTAAACAATTAAACTCATGACCTTGATAAGTCATTTTAAATCTGTCAGAGAAAGAAACTGGGCTTCCAAACACTGCTCCAGCAGATAAATTAGCTATTAAAGTATACTGGAGAAGAGAACTTCTTCAAATAGAGAGGAAGGAAAACAAATTATTGAGAGCTTACTATAGCAGCTAGTACAGTACCTGCTATACAGGGAGTTTACTATAGATTATTTTTCCAGATCCTGAATGTTTGTATTTCTTCCAGAAAGGAGGAGAAAGAAAGAAAGAAAATAGAATAGTCTAAGTGTCCCATAGGTACAAACTCCACACAGAGCACATAACTACAGAGAGGAAGTACACCTTGCCATTTATTTTAGTATCATATATATATAGGCATCCTAATTTATGCAGCTTGCTCTGAAATCTACCACTATTTTGAATACTCCATGCTATTGAGTTTTTAGAAACAATTTCAGAAAGTTGCTTAAAAATAAACCGTCAAAAATGAGATTTTGCTTTATACTCTTCTTTTATACCTTTGTTTTCCTTACAGCACATTAAGGGTGTCTTCTCTATTGCCTCTATGAATATATTTTTCATTAAGTAGAGCAGTTCGTTCATTTTGATTATACCCAGATCTTCACTTCTCAGGACACCTACGTATCTAATCTGATTAACAAAAAGTGATGAATGCTACTGCCATTTAATATAATGCATGCAAATCCTAACAGTTGAACAGCTTTATGTGACAAACAAGGATTTTTAAAAAATCTTTTGAATCTCTGTATTTAGAGAAAAGAGCTACCCATTTGCATTGTTACATATGAGGGGCAGTCAAGACCCCTTCTGTAAGGGGCTGGACATGGATCCTTCCCATCTGCCATTAATAAAAGGTCCTCAAAGGTCCAGAAATGGTTTACATTTCATCTCTCTCTCCAATTGAAGAGCCTACTCCTCCTCCAGCATTTCCCTCTGATTTTCCTCAAAAGACAGGAAATGTTATCACTTGCTGAATTATCAAAGTTTGTATAAAAAACCCTCTGAACTCTATGCTTCAATTTATAGACTCAATAAAGGATTAACAATCGCAGCCTTATCATACCTTTTTCCATATTCTTGAAGTTTATGATTTCAAATATCATCTTATTAAACATTCTTTCACACTGTCATGAGTAGAACAATTTTGCCATCGGAAATTTTTACTTAATTTTATTTACTGTCAATTAATGCAAACTCCTAATCACCAATACCTCAAGTAATGAGGGAAAACAAACAAACAAATCCCCCCATCAAATTAAACAAACATCTAAGTACACACTCCAAACTCTGCCAATTTATGCCTAATATACTACCCTATGTCGTAAATGACTTGGCATTAGGAAACTTGTGTGCATCAGGAATTTGAGAAGTGAGTTAAAAGACAAGTGTGTGAAGACAAAAATGACAAAAGTTGCAATACTTTCCACATAGGAGGGTGCCAATAAAACAATCCAGGGGTACAGAATCAAGGACTTACCCCATTAAAAAGCAGAAAAAATAACTAAGAAGAAAAATAACAATTTTTAAATAAAGATGAGAACAGTGACCCGGACTTACCGCACCTACTGAATCTATTCATGATAGATTAGGTAGATACAGAATCAAAAATTAACCATTCTTTAAACCTTATTAAAGAAACTTTAACCCACCAAGTATTATACAGGGTTGGAATGACAAAGCAAAAGGTCATTGAATTATCTGTCATGAGGACAGGGGTATGATTAGAAAAAACATTTTTTTATAGAGTGAATTTGAGGATGATACAATTTGATGTACCAGACCTCTTCCAATTATAAAACTGTTCTGAGCTGCAGTTTCATGGAACCCAGTATTTGTTATGTTAAAGGATTCATAATCTTGGAATGACAGATGCCATTGATCTTTTAAAGATTACTTTTGCTCTTTCAGAAAGCTGAAGAGCTTTGTAGCTTTAGGCAACCTAAAATACTAGGCATTTTATGCACGTGTCAGAGCAGCAATAATGGTCCATCTGGTAACAGTTAAACTTCTCTTCCAAAATACCACACTTTCGAGACAATTAATGACTTTTGCCATTTTTACCAATATAAAAATCCAAATACGCAACAGAGTTTAGTTAAATGTAAGGACTAACGTAAAGAAGAAGGTATGAGGGAAAAAAGTTCATATTCATTTCAGTTCAGAATTTTCATTCATTCATTCATTTCAGTAGCAAATATGTAAAGTAATTAGTTTATTGTATTTAATATCAAGAAAGCAGGGCAGATTAGATAATAATGACATTCTTAAAACAGTATCAAGAAGATCACACTAAGCCTTGAGCACACAGATTGATTTTATGTATGAACACCTGTGGAGCAGAACAAGGTTGTTTTCTAAAGTCCCAGAAACTACATTCAAAGTCTTAAACAACCTGAAGATGTTATGACCCTGATTCACCAAAGCAGTTAAGCACGGAAAACCAATACTGGTTTAAGCCAAGCTGAAATACAGATCTCAGGGTAGTGGAATTGTTTATACTCACTTTATGAATTAGAGCCTGGGTTGAGTATTTCATTAAGGAACTCAGCAAAACCAGTCCCATTATTTTTCTGGACTTTCTGGACTTTTCTGGAATAATGAACTTGAAACCTGTGAAGCTCTCGAGTTTAGTGAAATTTTACAGCACTAGAAATGTGTTTATATTTATTTTGGTAGATCTTTTATTAAAAAAAACTTCCCCTAATGATTAGATAGCAAAATTCATGACCGCAATAAAAATATCTGGAAAGGCAAAAGAGAATTTTTTTTGACCTTATTTCTTGCACTGATTCCTGCAATTGCAATTACATGTATTAAAGGATAATGTATGGATTAAAAATTGGTCTGCATTGGTACTTACATACTAGTGTAATTCTGTTCTGACTGAAGGAAGGAAGGAAAATTCCATTGATCTACCCATACTGGAATGACTCTCCCCAAGAGTAATGTACAAAAGAAACACATATGGGGGATATTTCTGGAGATGATTTCAAAACTTTATTATTATTCATGTTTTTCAAGTATCTACATAATACTGAAAGTATTTAATAACACTAAAGATGATGGAATGTTAAAGATATTTTAAGTTTGAACAATATTTGTTCTCCATCTGTTCCTGTCAAATAAGCACTAAAGACGCAAGGCTACATCTATCAAGCATATCAGTTTGGAAATTTCCTTTTACCTGAACAATGTAATGTAATCTACAGGAAACCAAGTCTTATATTATTAATATTATTAACAGTAACTATAAAGTTATTTCACTGGAATACAGATATATTTTACCTTCCGCAATACCTACTTAATATACGATCAGCTTTTTATGTGAAGTCTTTCAGTCTTCAGAGGATTCATTAAATGATGGGCACAAAAAGAAAAAAAAAAAAAAAAAAGCAAGCAAACAAAAATACCCACAAACCCAAACACCAAAAAAAAAAAAAAAAGGCAATATCAAACTCTAAAAGCCTAAACACATGGTAAGACTTAAGGTTTAGCCTCACCTACCAGACTCAAATTTTTGTCATAAGCAGAAATTTAAGTGACCCAGAATAGGAATCACAATTCTGTTCTGCACACCTAGTATAATGCAATATTCTTTTACTGCCAAGAAATATGTGTGAAGGCAAAAAATCCAAATGACATATTAATATTGTTCCTTTAACATTTAGACTTTTATGAGGACATCCAGAAATTTCAATAGAAGTATTGCATTGTAAGTTTTGTAAGCTTTATATCTGGCATATAACAGAATAGTAAATGTAACAAGCTAAATCTTAAGTGAAGATGAAGAATGCAGATATTCAAACTAACAGAACAGACTTCCTAATGTCATTACATTTTTTTTATTATATTTTTTATTATATTTTTTAATTATATTTTGCTTTTTAAATGTAACGACTCTCCCTCGTTCCAAACAAACAAACAAACAACAACCCCTTCTTTCCTTCCCAAAATACAGAAATATAGCTAACGGTAATGCAGAAAATGGTAAAAATAATGTCTGAGATTTCTTAATTTCTACAGGAGAATTAGTATGGTATAGATAGCAACGTGTGCTTTATATTCAGCATATATCAGAAGGTTTTGCAAGGCTGAATCCAAATTTCAAGGAATATCTAAGAGAGAAACATGATTACATAATTGGAATCTTTAATTCATTTGGCTTTTGAAGCTCTTCCTCCTCCATTCATTCTATTCTTCCTGCCTCATCAACTTGAAGTGTTGAACAGTCTGCAAAATACTAACCATTCTGGATGCTACCCAAGTGCAAAATTCTTCTTTGTAACAACATGAGGAAGGGACCAAAAGAATGAAGTTTCAGCCAAAATATCTTAAAATATATCCAAATCCAAGTTTTCTAATTAAAGACCAGAAATATACCAAAAATCCCATTTGCAAAATTTGATAATTGATATGTACATAATACTCAAAATGTTTACTACTAAAGATGCTGAGACTGCTATTGAAAAATTCTGTGATTCGTCGAGTGTTGCAGCACTTATTAACATCAATAGTGCATCTTATAAAACTGGGTCCTAGGCCAAGTCCTACTTAAATTAATGAGATCCTGTTAAACCATCTACTGTGACAGCTGGATCATGTATCTACTATTAACTGTTTTCCATTGTTTTCTGTTTAAGTATTAATATTAATGCTTAGCATAGAAGTATAAAAAAACAGATGTTGGATTATGCTGCTGCTTTAAGAAAATAAATAACATAAAGAACTGTAAAGAAATATTCTAAACAAATAATTAATATCTTCCCCCAAGCCCATCCCTTTTTGCAAGGTTTTTGCTGTTGGAGAAAGTGATTTATTTTCTGTGTGATATGTTTAGACCAACTGAATTATGAGTCTGGATCTCAGTCTGTGCAGATCCTGCTGAGTCACAAGATAAATTGGCGGAAAATGTAAAAGATGGTCTCATAATTCAGCTGGTCTGAACATGTCACACGCAACAAAGCTATTTTTCCCTGTAATGTAAAGAGTAAATAAGTAAAAGTTTGTAGGAAAACTCCACCTCTAAATCATTTTTTTTCTTTCAATTTTCAGTCTTCCATCTGGCAACCAGTGACCAGAGCAGCTGAATCTCAGAGACCTACTACTAATTTCAGCAGATCTCCACTAACGCTCAAGAGTGTAGCAACCCAGCAGATTCCTAGAAAATGGTCAGGGCTGCACCTAATGCAAGTGTTTTGCTTTAATTATCAGTCTGAAGAAAGGAGAGAATAAGAAAAACATGAATTTCTGTCAACAAGCAATATCTACAGTAAGCGGTAATAGTTTCTATTTGTTCTATTCTCCCATAATTAATACTATGTTTTTACATATGTCTTTGCAAGAAAGTCTGCATGTATGTTTGAAATAAAGTTTAATGCAAGAAAAATATCGAAGTACATCTGCGAAAAAAAGTAAAAATATTTATGAAAGCGTTATTTAATGATTTAAATAACGAAGCTACAATAAAACTGTTAAATCTTTCTAAGAGGTGCTTAGCTTCAGAGCTATTCACGGATATTTATCTGTACAGTTTTCTGTAAAGACAGAGGGAATTGGTTAGTTCATATCAGCTGCACACTATAACTTATGGTATATGACAGAATACTTAAATCTGATTTCCCCCTAACTTAACTGATGTTCCTCTCACAATCAAGCTGAAGAGCACCTGAGGCCTAGGTATTTTTGCTAAAATGAAGGTATTTTAAGTTAAGCTTTCAGACACGGTGAAGTAGGTGAAAAAAACACTATTCATGTCTCTGCGTGAAACTTCAATAGACAGAAGGTCTCTGAAAATAACCAGAGATTTTTTTCATTTTTTTTAAACTCAAGATTGTTAAAATTGCAATCTTTTACACTGCATGGAGCTACCTAGGTAGAGAAGGACACAATGCTGAAGAGGCAGCTGCATTTCCTTTCTAGGGCTGGTAACTTATTCCAAGATTCCTCATGCTTGAAAAATCCTAAACTGGTATTTTCTTACAGAACATAATTTAATAGACATTATATTCTAGGAATTGTTTTGACCCCCTTGAGCTCCTATAAATGTTAATGGAAAAATTCCCAATGACTCCACTGCAAAATTCCACAGCACTACCCAAGCTTAAAGCAGCACATACATAAACAAAGCAGTATTGACCTTGAGAATCACAGTGTAGTCCCATATCATTTTAGGTATACTTTAGCTATACTTAATATTTGTTTTCAATATAGCCAAAAATTCACATATTATTACTTCCATTAATGCTCCCAATAATTCTCTCCAGTGGGGATTGATAATGAAAGGTAGGAAGGGATTAACAAGCAGTGTTGTGTTCCAGATCTTAAGGCAGAGACCGCTGGAAATAGCAGACCTGATGTTATTTACTACAACTTGTAACACTACGATGAGTGTCCAGACCCTGATCTGAAGGTGCAATTTGCAAATACAGGAACAGAACCAGCTATGCTCAGTACCTGTAATGCTGCTTTCATCCATTTCTTCAGTCATCACCTGCTGGGATTCCTCAAGACTAGTTTGATAACCCTCACTGATGTGCTCTCCTGTGAGTGGTGTGAATAATTTTATATCTGTATTTTCTTACCTGTATATTACTGCTGGGAACAGTGGAAAACTCTTCATACTGAAATATTTTAATACTCTAAAATTTTCAAACACAGACTGTACTCCTATTCTCATCAGTCGAGATGAAACTAGTCTCACAGATAAATGAATGCTCTTAGATTTACTATTACAAATCCTTTTGGCCTCAGACAGAAATAGAATTACAGTACAGGTTTCCAGTGCCTGAGAACTAGTTCACCTGATTGATAACACTTAGATTAACTATGAAAATATACTGAAATAGGAGAGCTAAACTTTAATATTTTCATCGCCGTTACTGTTGTTGTGATGACACACACTTCTACTACACTAGGCAAAGCTAAATCAACCTTTGAAGATTTTGTGATGTCTTGGAAAAACAATAGCTACCACATGCTATTATTATGGATGATTTGGGATAAGCTGTAGCTTTCAATATTGATCTCACATCCTGCAGTGAGTATTCACAGCCTTCCCTTTCTCTCTGTTACTTCCTTCATTGTACTGCAAAATCTTCTACAATTCTTTCAACTATTCTGCTCCATCCTGTATCCTCTCCCCCCAGAATATTGCTCTAACTTTATACAATTTAAGAAATTGAAAATTTTCAATCCTTTTCTCTACACGTTGCTCCAGGTTTCCCTTCCTCTTGACTACCAGCAGTTCTGCACATAGGACGAAATGAATAATGCTCAGTTTTTCTTTAACATGGGGCTGATGAGTCCATTGGCTACATACTGTACGTGGGCAGCCAGAGATTATTTGGTGGCAGAGATTCTTCTGTCCGAATCAATCACAAACTGACATTGTAATGGGCTTATTTCCATCAAAATGAGCTCATTGCTTTTTTTATTTTATGTATTTTCCTGGACTTAAGGTGATTCATGTATCATTTATGTGTACTTTGGGGTTGTTCCTGATCATTCTCACGAGGATTAATAAATTTAAACCCATTGCCCTTTGTAACCAAACAGACAAGCTGAATTGGTAGCATCTCAGATCCATCCAGGGTGCCTGTCAACCCCTCAGCATCTTTGTGCAATGTCTGACACACAGCACTGAATCAGTCTATCATTTCACCCATAATAATAATATGCCATCAATAACTAAATATAATATTTTACCAGCTTTTACTAGCTAGTGACAGTAATTTGATTTTGAGCTGCAGCACATCAAGGCTCAGAAGACAATAAAGTTTACAGCTTGCACATGTTTAAGTAGGTTGAGAGGTGATTCTTGGGGCTTCAGGGTGCAGTAAAGCATGTCCCAGGAAAACCTTAACGATTTAGAAAGAAGAATATAGCCATGAAATTATGAACACTGTCACCTGGTACAATGGATTAGTGCAAGGAAGGAGTTCACACCAGAAAGAAAAGCAAGTAGAAAGACCTCATAACCACAGAATATCTCCCAGTATTGCCAAAATATTAATGGCTTATTATTTAGTGATTATTACTGCTGCATATTAATGCAATACATTAGAAGCAGCATGTCATTGTAATAAAGCTGCAGTCTCTCTCTTTTTCCAATGCAGAATCACCTTATTCAAGAAATGGAAATTTAGCAAACAATACAAATACATTCAATTATAACACGGAGAAACAGAGTCTCACTTTCTTTGATATGAATAGCAAACTAATTAGCTTCTGTAGCAGGATTTTGCATGTTTATTTCTTGCTTAATAAAAAGCTGACAGAATGGTCATTAGCATCTTCGGATGTACACAGCTTAATATGCAAAGCATACAAAAATTAACATAACAATTACATTAGAACAAACAGGATACAAAATGCTTAGATGAATTTAACTCATTAAATAATTTCATCTTTACACTAGCCCACTGTCTAGCACAGATGGTTGCAGTTTGGTCTAGTACGTGCTCCACTCATAATTTAAAGGTATCCTGGATTTCTGCTGCTTGTCCACATGTAGCCTTCTGTTGAAAATATGACCATGACGGCCATAAACAACTCTAGAAAGAAGCTATCTCTCTCTATCTCTCAAAAAAGAAAAATGCTGTAAAATTATTATTTTCCACTTTTTTTTTTTCTGAGAGAGAGTCCTAAGTTGTCTCACAGAGGACAAAAAGGGAGAAAGTAAAAACAGCATCCTAGAAGGCATGAAAGTACAGAGACTAAAGGGCAAAAAAAAGGGGGAAAATGCAGGGTGTTCTGAGAGAAAGAAGGCAGGAGGGAGGTGAAGGAGAAGGATACAGCATGGCACTGAAATCTTTCCATTGGGCTATTTGGAACACTTCCAGCACTTTCCCTCATAAAAGGTGTTAGACGACCAGAAGGGAAGGGTCCATCTGTTCTTCTCGAGAGAGACAAGACATATGGACCTTTGCCCTTCGAGTTCTTACACACTCCGTGTGGTTTAAGGGAACATCAGTTCTTCGCCATATGTTCATTTAAATTTAAGCACCTTCTTTCATTCCCCAGACAAGTCAGACGACATGAATGCAATATTAAGGCTGCCCAGGTGAAATCACAAAGTTTAAGGGCCAACAGTAGCTTTCCACCTGCATAGTGAGTGCTCTCTCGCTTCAATAACCAGAAAAGCAAGGAGTGTGTGTGTCTCAAATTAAAACCTTTGAAATACTGGAGCAGATTTAGCATTGGTTTGTCATTTAGTTTATTCTTTGACTAAGATGTCAAAACTGGGAGACTGGGATATCCATGGAAGTTCATAATCAGCTTTCTGCACCTGCAGCTGTATCTTAGCTTCTTATGTATCAGCTTTCTGGGGGGGTATATTTCCATAGGATTTGAAATCTCCTTTATTCATGTACCAAGGCAGCACCATTCTGTTCTCACCAAACTACATATGAAAATGCTATACAATAGCTATAAAAAAAATGAAATTTTTGCAATTTGTTGAAGAATTGTTAACTAACAACCACCACACTTCTTCCTTAAAATGTTGGTTGGTTTCTTTAGTTTCAATCCCTTTCAAACCAGAAGCATCAGAATAAAGCAAGACCAGAATGAGAAGGGGCTCGCTGGAAGGAAAAGGACAAGAAAAGATGAACATTGAGCTATTTTTACTTTCTGAAACTCTACATATATACTTTGCTTATTAACCAAGACCAGATCATAATCTGGTCTGTTTTATCATCCAATAAGGATGTATCTTAAGAAACAGTCTTTAAAATTCTTCCTTTCTAGGTTTCTCATTTAGAAAAGGCTTTGCACCCACTGCACAGCGTGTCTTTGTATGCACTAGTACCTGTAACAAGGCCAAGCTGGACAAAGTTTTGACATGGATCTGTCGATCTTTAATCATTAGTCCTCTAAAGATAACCCAACTTTCTAAGCTTCCAGCTCAGAAAAACAAGTTTTCCTATAATAAACCTACCGGAGCAAGCAGGGGTGCCAAAAGAAATGAAGGTTTCACACATTCCGCTCTCCTTCCCATTGTAAATTTGCTGCCTTTCATTTCCAGGCTCCATTCTGCTCCACTAAAGACCATGAACAGAAGCAAGCTCCATGCGGTCTCCTCCAATCCCCAGGAAAATTCCTCGTCTCCTGATGGCAGCGTCCCAGTCCCGTAAGCGGCTCAGTTGCATGATGTGCTCCAGGTGCTCAAGAGCTCCTGGAGAGAAGGAACAATCCTCACCCTCATTTTTCCTAAAAAGAAATGACACCGTCCTAAAACCCTCCTCCTGCTCCAATAAATAATATGTTCAGCACAGCGACATTTTTCAGAGCAGCTTCTTGCAACTTGGAAATAATAGCAAGTTACGACATTTTCTAAGATTCTACTTTTTATGAAGTGACTCATAGAGCATTCTATTTGATATATTCCAATATGGATATGTTGCAATAAAAGTTTAATGCAGTTTTAAATCTGATCTCCTGATCCTGAATCAGAAGATCTATATCTAGCAGCCTGATATGAACCTTGATGTCAAGATGTTCATAGTGGCTATAAATTTCATGACTTTAAAGCAGAGCCATGTTCCTTCAAATACTACCCCACGTGTCTGGCAGCAATGTATTAGTTTTTGCATAGGAGACTTTTACAGACAATTGATTTAAATTGAAAACAGCATATGCAAATCCCAAACCAAATTTCCACAGTCAATTTATATAGGTAGGCATATGCACAGCATATACTCATTATATAATTGTTTATTGATTCATTTGAAGTTAGTTCTGAACACATTACATTTGGAAAATGGGGGCAGGACGAGGAAACGACTCCAAAGGAAAGGGAAGTTTTGCAATTATTTTTGAAAGAGATAATGTCAGACACTGCATAAACTGATCTCACCATTCCAAGAAACATTTCATATCTTTTATAACATCATTAATGCTCTTACTCTTACATAGTCTTTAGAGTTCTGCAGAGGCTAGCAGTACTAAGATGTTTTTGTTTCACTAACATGTCTTTTGGGTAACAAGGTGCTAAAGAACTGCATTGTAATACTCATCACATAAACAAATAGCTCATTATTCCATTTATGATACTGGTCAGAAAAAAAAATCTATTCAAAACAAAACAAAAAATCTTATTTTCCCTTTTAACTTATTCGGCTGGAATGTGGGACTCTGTAAAACCAGCCGTCTTTATGACCTATGTTGACCCTAAAGCACATTACTTGCCTTCAAGATACTAATTATTGATTTTATGTAGGAACTATTTAAATAAATAAATAACTGAAAATGATAAGCTGGTAAATGCAAAGGGAAACCTCTATAGATGCCTATTAAATATCCTTCCATATGGACTTGTCTTCAATCTTTAGTTAATTTTGCATCTTCAGTCACACACTTCTTGTCACTTCGGTGTGTTTCTGATGGGCAACATGTTGCAGGCTTATTTTAGATCGCTGACATTTCTGAGAACAGTTGGTTTGATACGCATGTACTAACAAACAGAGATGATGAAAGATTAATATTTTGTTGTCAAAGGTCAGCTGTGTGATAATGGCTTTTACTTACTCAGAAGAACTTTGTAAAGAAAGTTACTATAAATTAACCTAACTCCTATCTGTCAATCAATAAATGACCTCATGACATGTTTGCTCTTTGATAAAGTGTTATGATTGAGTATTGTATTAAGCTATAAAAGAACTGGAAGGAAAAAGAAAAGCTTCTTTTGTGAGCAGATTTAGATTCACTGTCAACTTCTACAAAGATTGATAGATTTATTTATAAAGGAGTCACAAACGTGCAGGTCAAGGGACAGTATTGAGGTAGGTACTTATAATTTATGACTATATCAGTAGAACATGAGAATAAAACTATTGCTATTAGCAATTCAAGACAGATATTTGTAAGAAACTCTTCGCAATGCTTCAAGTCTCCAAGCTCTCACATTTTGCACTCTTTTTCTCATAGGGGACTCAGATCCAATAAAACAGTCATGGGCCAGTAGCTCCTTTCTTTTTTAGCTCCTTTCTTAGCTCCTTTCTAAAATCCAGAAAACTTTACTTCATCATATGGATTTCAGAACATCAGAAACAAGAAACAAGCCCTTCCAAGAAAAAAAAAAAAAAAAAGTGAAAAATCGAGTAATCACATTAGTTAAAAAAACAGACTGTAAATACATTCTATTTAAGAATCATTTACTTAACCACTCATTTCTGATTTAGAACACATTTTACCTTATCACGTACATGAGACACACCAGGACAGGCACAAAAGCAGAACACACAAATCATCATTCTGAAGTCACAGAAAAGAGCAGCTCTTGTTGACACAACTTTCAAGTAGTCCCTTATCACTCTGATTACAAAATCAAAGGGTATCGAGACCAGCTGGTCTCCTAATTTGTACCGTGAGTGCTAATCCCTTCTTCTTCAGTATTAAACCTGCTTCACTGGTAGGGTCTTTGATCTAGAAAGTAAGACAGAATTTAAATCTTTACAAAGAGACTTTTGCTTAATGATTTAAAAATTAAGAAAAAAAGAAAACACTTCTGCAACACATTAAAACATCTAGAAATAATTATACACTTATACTAGTCAGATATAAAAATTTCTAATTTTAGGGAAAAAATTCTGACAATTGATTATGTTTCTGAGAAATGTCAATCAAGACAGAAAAACTGTATATATATATGTGTATATATATATATATATAAATTACTGATGCATATAGAAAGCAACCAGGTACTTTCTCTTGTGAAATACTACAGTCTCTGTACTGCATTTTACAATGACCTTCCTTATGAAAATGTTTTTCTTCTAATTTCTTGTACTTTGTTTTTTTTTATAAACCCAGTGTTGTACAACTTGGAGGACTATGAATCATAGAAAAGAAGAGATCAATAATGAAGCATGATGCTGGGGAATTCTTAATTTCACATGACTGACAAATCTAGGGAAGAAGAGGGATATACATGAATGTGTTCCTTCTGTCCAGGTAGAAGTTTTATTATGTGTTGATACTTCATTCTATTCAAAACATTATGCTATGAGGGATTCATCATCCAGAATCTAGTGCAGTACAAAAATAGTAACAGACATAAACCTCCCACAAACCTATTTACAAAGCAAAGCCCTGCAGGCATAGACTCAAAGGCCACTTCACAAATCTGGTCTTGTTTTTATAATAAAGTAGTCGTTTCTTGGTCTCTTATGAGTTATGCGATTAGTGCAGCATTCATAATGCATATATCTCTTCCCTCCAGGTAGTTATTCTACACTTGGGTTACACCAGGGACAGAAGCATTTAGAAAAGGTGGAAATATTTGAGATAGATGGATAGGAATCTCATTATTCCACCTGAGACCCAGCGTGTGTAAGAACCGCCTAGGAACATCACTCCTCCTTGGAAAGGATTTCTGGATCAATGAAAAAATCTGATTTTTGGGCCAGTGAAACAACCTGAAAGGCACAACCGGCGCACGCTGGCTTGGGCTGGGAACAGAGGACTTCCCAACACGGAAAGCCGTTTGCCAAGGCATTGGGTGAGGATGAAAGCGGTAGAGTAGGGCAACGGAATCGCATCAGCTCTGTCAGCGTGCAACTTCTTGGCAAGGTTTTCAAAATAATATTCAGCCTTTGAAATCTTCTGATAAGAGCGGGGACTATATAATAAAATGATTCAGCTAATCATACATTAAGGTCTATGTCTATTCTTATAGAATCTCAATATAACATGGGTTACTCTCAAGTAAAATCAGGCAAGGTTTACACACAGTAGGTTTAAGGATGAGAATCCTTCCGAGACATTAATTTCAGCAGCTACTCATGCCACATCGTACTCATTCTTACTTCACTTTAGCATGCGACAACAATAAAAACACAAATTATAGGAAAAATAAATTTCTAGTTATTATAAATCCTCAAATATTCTTACAAAAACTGGGTTTTTTTATTGTCCCGGAAGTTGCTAAAATTACATTTCAGAAGCTTTTGTTCTGTTTGGAGCTTATAGGAACAGAGCAATGAGGGGCATCTTCCAAAGCAATACTATTTGTAAATAAGTGTTTCTATTCTGTTGAAATATACCCAGTAGAAATAACAAAAGGTAATTAGCAAGGAATTTAATCAGTAGCATTGCTTTAGTTTGGATCATTAAAAAGCTTAAGTGTCGTGCTATTTTTCTGTACTGTCTTTATTAAAGCTTCTCGGCTGCACAATTTAAATGCCACTGCAATAGCGAGAGAGTTTAAAGTAGGATTAATTACTGACCTCGGTGCACCGTAAACATTACCTGCTGCAGTACAGAACTTCTCTACATTTAAACATGCAAAACAACATGACAAGCATAGAAATACAGTGTTATAGTGGCTGTTCTAATGTTACTACAAATTTGTGATATCTATTTGAAGTTAAAAACAGATATGAGCGTAAAAAAGCATGATTTATTAAAAATTATCATAATAGGTAACACTCCCAAAAGTTTATTTTGGAATTAGCCAAATGATCTTACATTTCTACTATAAATGGCACCAAGCAATTCTTTTTTTCCTGAAATGTGGCTATTATTGGTAAGATGAGGCAACTAACTGGATAACAAATTCTAGTTTGCTGGGAAGAATAGTAACAAGTCACAGGAATAAATCTCAAATTCTAGAGAAAGATTGTGTTATTTCCCATAATTAAACTGTGCAGGATGGGATTAATAGTTCCAGTAAACTCTCTGCGATATATTCTGTGAACATCACAGAACACAAGTTATTAGTCTCAGAAGGAAAACCCTCTGCTGGAGTTGTATTAGGACAAGGAAGTCAACATATTTTAAAGCAGATATTTCAGATAATAAGATATGGGAAATAATCAAGAAATTTGAGCTCCTCTTCATCTGACTGCATTGTAGAAACCTCCAAAGAGAAGCAGCCAAGGAAAATTACAAGTAAAATTGCCAATAGGGAGAAATATAAACATAAAAATGGTCAATAAACATTGGAAATTCATGTTGTTTTCAATGAACAAAAATTAAATTCTTTCCTTATTATCAAAAAAAAAAAAAGTGTAAATTTGGCCAGGAACCCCATATAAAGGAAGCAATAAGAACAAAACCAATTAAAATAATAAAAACAGTATCAAGAACTTTTACAATAAAAATAATAAATGGATATATAATGACATAAATCAATATACCTACAAGATTATCCAAAATAGATAAAGAAAACCACATTATAGCAAAAATAATATAAATATAAAGAAAAAGGGACACATGACAAGAATGACAAACTATAATTCCATAGAATATAAACCAGTATTTGCCAGGTCTAATAGTTTATTCCATAAAACGCAGAACTTAAGAAATAACTTCTCAATTACTTGTGGCAACAATATGAACAGGTAATAAATGAGGCAATATGAAAATTTTGAAATATATATGAAAATAATAACCACAGTAAGATAGTATTTCACTAGGTCAGACAACATAAATGTTATGATTACTATGGAACATATAAAATGTAACATATATCTTTGGAACACACAAAGTGTAATAAAAAAAGAGAGAGAGAAAGCCACATGCTGTCCAAAAATCTTAAACTCCCTCAGCTCAATAAAGCTCTTATAACTTTGCCCAGAGTACATTCTATACCCTGAAAATGATGACTTAAATACTCTAAAACATTGTCAAAGTGCACTCCAAATCCTTTGGTTTTACTTTTTTGGTGATTCACTGTTTTGTAGGTATCCTCTGACAGCTCCAGCACATTTCAGTTTTATGGGATCACTGACTGATGTGCCTGTAATTTTCCTCTGTGAAAGAATTTATGCACAGCTCCACTAGCATGACAATTGATAAAATACTATAATTCTTACAGGTAATATTTTGATGCCATTGTCACCTACTCCCAAGAGCACCAGGTACATTACTCAGCAAATAAAATATTTAGCAGGGACTAATAATAGAGCAGCCTACAATCAAAACACTCTAATTAAGTGGCCGTTCAAAGAACTCTGAAAAATATATCTGGTTCCATCTGTCCTATCTGGATGATGGAGAAAAGGAAAGAGGTGGTTGTTCACCCCAAGCTCACACTTGACTCCAAGAAGACAGAAAATCCCATTCACACACTTGTTGCCAATGTCATCTCTTCTAAAACAAACTGAGTAACAGTATTAATTGTATTATATTAATATAATATTAAAATTATTAAAAGTATTTTTAAAATATTATTTAAAATGTATATATTAATTGGGATGTGGGTTTGTAAACAACCTTAAACAGCCCTTTGGGCTGGGAAGGAGTGAGAATGACAGGGGCTTGAAGACATAAGAGGACATGGCACGTTACAATATAACATTATTGATTAATAATTCACACATGCTTTGTGTTTAAGAGGCTATAAATCCATTTGGGATTAATAAACTGACTGACCTTCCACCTTGCAGAGCAGCTTTCAGGATACACAGATCCTGAAAGAGTGAATGTCTCAGCACCACCTTTGAAATGAACATGTTATTTGATAAGAACGATTCAGTTCATTACACATTAGCTTCCACCTGGAAAATGGGTAACTAATTAGCTATTAAACTCTGTGTACGTAATACATTGTAACTTACTTAATATTTATCTTTTTGTGAGTTCATGAGAAAACTATCTTGGAGAAATCTGCTGTTTCATAAGCAGGTCTCTCCATAGCAAGTATAGCACCTCAGCCTTAAAACTGATTAGCAGAACTGGTGGATGAACCATGGTACTCCCACAATAACAGACTTTATGGAGACCCATCAGCATGCAAAACTGATCTAAACTACACACCTAATCTAAACCGAGAAATTTGAGCCCTTGAGAGGAACAGGTCTCAAATCATAAATTTGCACAAGCAAATTTCCACAGTTACTTGTTTCTTTGGCAATGAGGCTGCAAAGCATGTGCTAAATTCACAGTTCCTTGTATGTAAAGTGCAAATGCAAATTTCAAATCTGGGTTGTACACACTGTTTTTTGCAAGATATTGTCATTATCATGTGCAATACACTTGAAGTTAACTTGAAGTTAAGTACCCACACAGTGGGAATGCTTTAAGGTTGGTTAAGTAGTTTGCTGTTTTGGTTAATGCTTATCCACCAAATAAATCATCAAGAATTTTCTATTATTAAAAGCAGGTCTCTCTCAATTCAGATGTCTGTAAAATTAGAGTATTAGAAGGATTGAGCACATTATCAGAATGAAGAGGGTCATGCCTGCGGAGAGAACGTGGATATTTATGCCATGCCTGCAGTAAAAGGGTTGTCACTGTCAGCACATCCCTGCAGACAGCAGCGATTCAGGTTTTATAAAAACCCATCTGGGGCCACCAGTGGGTGGTTAATAGAGACATAATCATAACAAACGTTATTGTTTAACCCTGCTGTTTAAGTAATATTGCATGATTGAGAACACAAAATTATTTACCCTTAAGACTGTGCATCCCATGTACAGTCTATCTGTAGTAATAAATTACCATAACATTTTTGCTAAACTAATTTATGAGTTAATTTAAAATGTTAATTTATGAGTGTCTCTTTGGCTGGTATGAATTTAGTCTCTGAAAAATACCTAACCCAGTTGTGTAGACCAGTATTCTTAATTCACCATATAGACATACTGAACTATGAAATACCACTTACTATATATTAACACTGGAGAGAACATAATTCTTATCATGCTATATATGGTACAGTATTTCAGTAGGCTCTGAAAATGTCTAACAATCTATTTTAAAACATACTTACTTCTCTTACCTTATAAACACATTCTTGAGTCTATTAGTCTGTAAACTACATACTAGTTTAATACAAAATGCAGGGATTTCTGATTTTTCTAAGTCTAAATTTATTTCAATATAGACTGAGAAGCTCAATGAGACATAAACCATTACTTCACATTAAATAAACATGCAAGAAATTAAAGATTTATTACTAAGGGGCTAGAATTTATTACAGTTAAGGAATCACCATACTCTTGTTATCAACAGATTATGCTTCCTTGAAATACTAAGTTGCATGGTTAATTAAAAAAGCAAACAAAACAAATTAACATTCCATTATAGTTTCTAGTATTGCGTTCAAAACAAAATAAATCTATACAGATATACTGTTAACTTCTGTTTTAACACAGATTTTGCATATTTGAAAAATACAGGGATGAGATTATGATGAAACAACTCCATGTGCTTCATATTCTAGGAACCAAAAATAAAATTAATACCTGGCCCAAGCAAGTAGAGCTACAGATTTTAAACAGAAAAGAATTAATATATGCATCCTCTCTGCATATTAATGCTGAAACTAATCTTACTGGGCAAAAAGAATTCGTCAGCACAGAAGCAAAGAACCCAAGCTGAGAGATAATGTTGAGAGATAAATGTGGATAAAGCATCTTTTCTTGTGACACGATACTTCCAAGCTATCAATGAAAATAATCATTCAACAGATAAATGCAATTCATGCAGTGCAAAGTGAACAGGATTACTTTGTAGACTCAGACCCGTGTGCAGTTAGCTTTGTTATAGCGCACTGCGAGGATGCGCATGATGAATATATTGTAATAAATATTCCTTTTCCTTTTGACAAACAGGAGAGGAGGTTAACGGCAGCTGTTTCGTTGGCTTAGAGGCATAGATCTTGGCTTAGCAAAAGCACTAGACCCGTTTATTATCAAAGCTGGAATATACAGGAGATGCACTCATGATCTCATGGTCAGATAATTTCGGGCTGCTAATCATGCAGCCTTGTTTACACAGCGGGGTTATGTAAATTTAAGTGCATATACACAGCCTGGCTGTGGTATTAAAAAAGCACAGTCTTTGTTGACAAACCATGCAATTCCTATGATGCACAAACAAAGGAGACCTAAATCCTCTGGTTTATTAAGGAACTATGTGCCAGGCTCAGAATCAGGGGATGAGTTCTGAAGTCACTCCTCCCCGCCGCACAGGCCAAGGTCCATCACGTTTGTCACTGCTTCCACGTTACCTAGAAATCAAAGGGGTTGTTTCCAAAGGAGTCCAGGGCTGCAGGTCCTTCTGTTCCGTCCCTCCAATCCACCCACTCTTGTCTGATGCTTCCAGGAAAAAGAATAATGCATATTAGGCTAAAGCATCTTTAAAGAAGTTAAATTACATGTTATTAATGGAGGAGAGGCAAGCAGAACAGAGCAGTAGCTGCGCTATCTTCATTATACATCCAGATTTATACCAAGATATCAGAAGTACGTTATATATCAAAGAAAGACCTTTAGGAGTTTCATATTTCTGTGTTTCAGAATTACCACTTCACAGACACTCCTTTTATTACTGGAGATTCCGTGTCCAGCCCTTTCACTGACCAAGTAAATCACAGGCACATCTGCTCAGTCAGGAGCAGACATCAGTTTAAGCTCCCTTATTTGTTTGAATCATTAGGTATTAGTGATGACCATGTCCTTAAGTTTCCTAATTCCTGACACGGTCTCAAGGACTCTCAATCTGCATTTCTGGTCTTTTCTGCTAGAAATTTGGGTTTCCCAGACCAATTCTTTTCTCTTTGGGATAGCCACTCCCTACTTCAGTCCCCCAGTTCAGTTTATACTAGCTGGGCAACAGGACCACTTCTGAAGCTCATGTATTATTTGGTTCCTAAACTGAAAGGTATAAATGCAAAGTATTTTGTTATTAAATGAGAAAATTTCTCATTTGTTCTTTTTGATATGCAAGAAAAAACAGAGAAGAAAAGCTGGGTAATTCCAGCACCTATCATGAACACAATACCTGTCTCAAAGAAGGTATCCTAGCAGCACGCATTAATTTTCTCCACATTTGTTTTCTTCCCTGCAGCATTAATACAGAATTTGCTTGTTTATTTTTGAACAAATTCAGCTTCTCTCTGTCTGAGGATTTCACGTGAATGTATCCAGCTGTAGATCCAGTCTAGATCTTTATGTGCGTGTTTATCCAACAGCTTCGTGGGTACCATCGCTTTCCTTATGTATGAAAATCTCTGTGAGGACAGCGCAGAAATACAGTTTTCTGGATTATTGATGTGAAAGGACTATTACTGGTCACCATGTACACTGGAAGAATCCTACATCATCCACCAGTTTCTGAGCAAGACTTTGCAATTAGATTATCTAGAGATATAGATGTTCCAGAGAGTGAAATTTATATCTAAGTAACATGGAAGCCAAGTGTTAAGACCAAGACAACAAATGAGAAATAATAATTCAGTCTTGCAGTGCTGGTACTGCTGAAGCTGACTTAACTCTATATTATATTTACCTCACCTGTCTATAATAATTTATTCCCTACTCATTTTAATGCTTAGAAGAATTGCTCCCACACGATTCCTCAATGTTGGCTTGTAACACTGCCTTGTCCAAAATTTGGGATTTTTCATTTGTCAAAGTATCTTACAAATATGAAATACACTGGAAACTGCACAAAACATAAAAAAATCCAGAAGGATTACGCTTCCGTCTATTCTGAACATAATCCTGCAAGCCTTGTATACAAAATTTTACTCATATGCCTATTCAGATGAAGTTGATGGAAAGCTGTATATGAGTGTATTTATGTAAACATTTATAGATTAGTGGCTGTTCTATTTTTTTGGCCATGTTTCAGTCACAATTTCTTGCTTTCACATTAAAAATAAAAGAATTCCGTAGTTTCAAGAAATCTCCTGTATTAATCTGGCATTGAAAGGCTAACAAAAATAATACTGTGGCATTTCTGTTAATTAAGAGATACAGACCAGTTCTAAAGGCCACTGATCTCACTGAAAGGCCTCCAGTTCAATTCAACGGGCATTGCTTTAGGTCCATAGCGAACATCCAGGCCTATTCATTAGAATTTCTTTTTCCTCCATTGCCTCCAATGATTCTTTTAAGAACTGTGCAGTTGTTTGGAATAAAACATACAGTCTTTGCAGGTTTTTAATGGGTTCCTGGTAGTTGCTGCTATTTTAATGAATCAATTGAATGACACTAAGCGATGCATTAACACGGTAATGACCAGCAGGATTGCTGCTCACATGATGTATTAACAATGTGCTGGCCAGCAGGAAGAGCGCTCTAATAATATATTAAGACACAACATCTGGCAAGTAGCCACGCTAAAACTTCAAGCACTGCAGTGTTAATTGTGGGGTTGCTCCCAAATTATTAGAGTTTGGAGGCTGCATTCAGGGCTTATAAGCAGGAGGTATTTCAGACTTGTCAGGATCTTATTAGAAGTTTTTTTGAATTTTATTGAACCCTGAAGGGCAGATATTGCATCCTTTGGGATAAAAAAAGGGAGAGAGAAATAGAGAGAGACTTAGAAGATTATACTTCAAAACATAAACAAAACATCTTTTATATTATGGTAAAAAGACACCTTTTAGAACACATTTCCAATGTGTATAAATGCCTGCTTTATTTCTATCAGCAGATCTAAAACCAGACAGTAAAATTCTGACAAAACGGAGTGGGATAGCTGTTATAGTAAATTCTCCTAATAATGGCTTTAAAATCTTTATATCTTCTCCTTCTACTCGTGTATCTGTCTCTCTTTTGTTAGAGTGGAAGATTACTTTTTCTCAGCTCTACTTTTAACCACCGACCTTCATTCTTCCTATATAAATATTTGATATTATTGGTCAGTGTTTTAGAAAGTATCCAGCCAGAACGAGTAAAATAAAAGAAAAATAAAAATAAAAATGAGAAAGTACTCTTTTACAGGAAAGTCTTCTCAGAGATTTACCAATTAGAGCACGGTTATTTAATAATAAGTGCATTAAGTCATATTTAACTGTAACAGTTTGATTAAAAAGGCAGGAATGAAACATATTAAATGACTCAAAAATTTTCATAAAGGATGGAAATTCTGAGATTTCAATCAGTTCCAGTCACTGATGGAGAAGTTTCTGATGCCCTTGATGAATCAGCAGAACTATATACCTCAATAAAATTGTGCTGAAATACCACAGGTCTTAGTCAGAGGTAATATAAAACATGTCTCAAATATCAAAAAGGAAGCTGATCGGTAATAATTTCTGAATTCCAAAATCTTCATCAAAATTTATGTTTCAAAATGTAAAAAAAAAGAAAAAAAAGAGAAGGTATATCAGTCAAATATTTTCCATTCATTAAGTAATAGCTAAAATTAAACATTTCACATACAAAGGGATTCTTTCAAATTACTATGCTTCTTTGCAAATAGCTGTAAAAATGATTTTCGGTAATGAAAAATGGCATAATTTGAAATGGTATAATGTAAAATATTAATGAAGAATTTAATACTGTAGCCCATTAAAGTCCATGGCAAAATTCCCACTAACCTCATATGGTGGCAGAATATTGTCCTAAGTTAACCAAGGTTTTCATATCAAATAAAAACAATTATTTTTATCATGTTATAGAAAGGACATAAATTAGGTTATATTTCTCAAATTAAGAGAAACTAATTCTGGCTAGGGAAAAGCAGAGAGGGTTAAATTTCTCTAATAATTACTCAAAGTCTTTACAATCTTGGTTATCATTCCTCTCTCAGCTGTGCTAGTTTCTGGTGTGTTTTACTAGTAACTTGGAGCCATTCTGGACTTAAACCAGTATCTCCTACTTATAGAAGAAAATGTATCTTCTTTTTCTGGTAACAAGTAGATCACACTATAAGAGATGATGTCATTTAAAAAAGGCCCGTTCTGCTAACCCATGCATAAGTATGTTAAATCAAGAAATGTACTGCTGTCACCACCTATTGGTTATCTGTTTAGGTATGAAAACTAGATCAAAACTAAAAAAAAAATAAAAAAAAAAAAAAAAAAGAGGAGAAAGCTGATTATAAAAACTAGTACACAGAACAGCAAAATCAATAGGAAACACTAAGTTGGAAATCTGAAATTCAAGCCACTAATTGAAAACAACTTAGAAGTCAGTTTAAGCATAAGCAAAGAGAAACAAATGTGTTCAGAATTTTGTGCTAAATAGTAGAAAGATAGCTTTATGGTAGTTGAAATATCTGACAGAAAAATGGAACCTTAACCTAGTAACATAAATAATTTTTGACAACCTATTTCTAGGATTTAATCCAAATTGCCAAGATAATTAGCCTGGTTTACTGAGGTTTGTCCTATTTATTATTCTAAGATAAGAGGTCTTCAGTACGAGGAACTACATGAACACATTAAATATATTTACCATCTTACTGTGCTCCACTGTGTGATGCTGAAGTCCTAATAGAGGAAAGAATTAGATGTGTGTCCAGATGGACACACAGAGAGAACAAGCACTGTCCGTGGAGGGTCCCTGCTTGGTAGATATCTAGCATGGTCAGGAAATATTTTCTGGATATTGTCAGGATATTGGGACAACGTGGATATGATTTGCCCGTGCAGGATGGATGGATCGAGGATGCTTATTTGCTGCTTAGCAAATGTTCCTAAGCCAGTTCCTTAGGAGAGCAGGATACCTTTTATATAACGTGATAGCAAATAGTGCATTTGGCATGAAATTCTGTAGGGTGCTTTCCAGGCTTAATGGGGCTTTCTGAGGCTGTTTCTGACCCTATTCAATTCAATTCTTTGTACCGTGGCTTTCTTCCAGGGGTTTCAACATGCCATTCATTCAGGGAAATGCACTTTAAGTCAATGGTTGGTTGCCTGCATAAGAAGTATGAGTTCTGGCTCTATTTCCAATTAGTCTTTGGTAAGTCAGCTTGTGTGCAGTGTATTTTATAATTGAAGCCGCTTTACCCCTAGAACAGCAATTTCCTGATAACTCGGACCCTGAGCGCCAGGGTCCGCTGTGCCCCAGCATCACGGGCCACAAAGGATAGGAAGCTCCGTCACGGTCACTTGTCCGTGAACATTCAAGGAACGGAAATTATTCCAAATAAAGAGCCAGCCCGGGATGAGCTTAGTGAACTGATGGCACCGGGATCATCTGCGGCAGCAGCTTATCTTTGCACGGAGAGGTTGTCGGACCGGCCCAAACACTATTTATTAACCAGGGATGAGGCTGGGAACCTCCTATTCCCACAGAGCAACGCAACAGCACCCCAAGAGGAGGATTCCAGCAAGAGAATCCAAGAGAATTGGGTTTTCAGTCTCACCCAATAATTCCCGGCAGATAATTCCTAAGCAGAAAACAGGGCTAGATTTGTCATCAGACTCTTTGCTCTGAAACATCCACCCTGCTCTCCACTTGAAACGAACCTTCTCTTTCTGTAATTGAAACGCTCTGTAATTATTTATGACTGACCATTTACTTGTTACGTTAATACTATATATAGTGAATCTACTTGAATTTTGTATCACAGAAGGTTTCTCATTTTACATACTGTACTTCACCATTTCCCTCAAATGATGCCGAGTAAATTAACATCAACGTTTCTGCTTGCTAGTTTGCTGAGAGAGACATGTCTTCTTAGGTATCTTTTCAACCATTTCTGACATTTTAATGGGATATAATTATTATAATGAGAAATCCATTACAGAGAAGGGATTGAGGTCATATTAAGAAAACATCTCCCTCGTTTGCTATTGCATGTAATGAAGTCTGTTTATCTTTTAAAACAGACCAAGATCTTTGAAAAACAAAATAAATATAAAATGTTCGTGCACGTCAAACAAAGTAAATCTGGCATGGCAGAATTTTTGTTTAGATCGATCTAAGGCAAAGCACTTTATATGTATATTTGCAGTGACTTTGAGAAACTTCTAATGCTATTGTGCAGGTATAGAGTCCTCAGAGGGAAAATGAGAAGCTCCGAATTCCCGCTTTAATCTATTCTGTGTTCTATTCTGTACATCTGTCAAATAACATAACATTGCTTATGTAATACAGGCCTATAGAAAGCATTTTTTATTTCCAGCTGGCATAGCTCTAAATTCAAACGCTCCAACATAATTTAGTTGTTTTTCGCTATATGTGGACTGTTTATTTACTTTGCAAACTTGCATGGAAAACAGAACTGTGCACTAAACATTAGTATTCTGGTGGGAGGATTTGTGTTTTGTGTTTGAGGCAGTTCACATTAAACTCAAGGTCTTAATACTCCTTTGAGGCTTCTGAAGCCCCATGGCAACTCTTGAAAAGACTTTTATTTCTTCAGCATATGTAAATTGGATAGGGTGAAGTCAATGTGATTTAAAGCTAACATCTCTTCAAGAACTCAGATGAGACAAAGGTTTTATTAGATGAAATAGTAGAGGAAATTGAAGTTCCAACATTTCAATGTAATGTGATCATGAAGATGGAAAATAATATTTAGTGAAATTAAAAGTGCAGGCTTGAAATTTACATCATTCTTAATCTACATCTGTTCTTTTCATTTAATTTATCTGACATGCCCCACTTCTTCCAGGGGAATTACAGAATGAGATCTATTGGATATAGGGATATAAGGAAAACTGCATTGGGGTCACACAGTGATTTATGCAACAGCCTTTATACTATATTAATTAGGTAGAGATAATAGCAAATTAAAAAGAAGTGTTAAAGTTTGTGTCACACACAAATCCTTGCCTATGTTTATACTAAAATATTTATACTCATGTGACATGTTATTTTGTATCACTCAAAAATGAAAAAAATATTTTGTCATAAAGTTTCAGTCAGAAAAACAGATCAGATTGAAAATTATTTCTGTTTAAAAAGTCAGTACATTTCACATTTGCTAATATGGCTAATTTAAATGGTCCTACATTAGAGCTTAGTATTATTTGCCAAGGTAGCTATGACCTTTAAGGTGATAGATCTATCAAGATATCTATCTTTAACATCACCTTGTGCCTTCCCAACTTTCTCATGTGAACTTTTCATGCACCTTTTAGCAGTAAACATGGAATATTTAAAATTAATAGGACACTGCATCTAAGATCTCTTTCTTTTGTGCTCTCACAAATTAAAACCTCCAAAAAGGCACCAAATCATGTATCTTAGCACAAAATCTAATAATATGAACTTACAATTCCAGTTTAAGGCTTCTTTTAAAAATAATGCCTTCAATATTTAATTTATAAGATATTATTCCTCTTCTAGAATCAAAGCTGGTTACCTGGACTACTTCTACCTACTCATTCCTGAGAATGTTCCAGCATAAGATATATACATGGGGCAAAGAGAAATCAACGATTATCTTTTCCATTCAGCTAATACTGGGCCAAACATGTACTATTTGTATAGACTTGTCTGTTTTACAACATTTACTGAGAATCTCAGCAGTAAGTTATTATATAGGTTAAATTTATCTTTCCAAAACAGCGACTTCTCCTTTCAGTTTGTTTGCTTCACTTTTATAATTCCTTACATAGATTTTCCTTTTATTATTCTCTACGTAAATTTCTTATATTTGGAAAGTAGAGTAAAAACAAGTATTTTGTACAAGAAATCACACAAATATGAAGTTAATTCTGGCTCAGCATTCTTGTTTCCTATGGAAAGATGAACAATTCCAGATTATTTGCATCAGTTCACACTTCAAATTACTACTAGACCCTACAGGTACTGGACGACAGTGCTGGAAACATCAGGAGGGAGCATGTCCAAAGCCGTTAGCTAGAAATCTAACATAAAAAGCTACATTTGGCCGACCTTTTCACGGCCAGGTCGGCAAATGAATGCAATCAATCCCAAAAATACCACTACTGAGGCACTGCTGTGAGAACATACACCTTCAGTTTGTAAAACAGGTATGATATAAGTGATGATCTTCACACAGATAAGGAGAAAGGGCAATATTGCAGCACTCAGACACCAGTTCTTAAGAGCTCAACAAATTCCCTTACAAAGCTATGTTGTTTCATGAATAGCTCTTTTTTTAGCTTAATATGATTTGCCTAATCTTTTTTTTTTACAGCTTGCAGATCAGTCAATAGTTAAAATGGAAGCAGATATATTTTAATGAAGCATTTCTCCTTAAATTATGGGGCATGAAGCCTATTCTACAGCATATCAAATGGCATTTTTTTGTTGGTTATGAATATTGAACAATGGTCTATTCACTTAAAATTACATACAGCTGTCAGTTAAAGCTTTTAATTTTTACAAGTTAAAGAATTTTAAAAGCTGCAACTCTCTATTTATATTGAAATCCAGTAAATCATTTCAATGTCTGTTCATTGCAAGTGCTTGGCTGCAAGTGCTTTACCTTATATCCACACTATTTCCCCTTAAAATTTAATGTATGATGTTTAAAGACGAATATCTGTACGGTAAGAAAGAACAGCACAGAGAAATAGCAACACACATATTTCAAGACAGCTAAAGAGATTATTTCCTTATCATGACAGCAAATGGTTTTATACATTCATTATCATTCACGAGGTTCAGAATGTCATTTTTTCTGTCTCAAAGTGTATATATTTTACATCGAATTCTGGTTCCCATTTACAGCATACCTGATTTAAAAAGAGAGAAAAAAAATAACATTATGCTTGTGAGATGGCGTAATTTTCTGTGAAATGCCAAATGATGAGTACTACAACATATGCATGAATGAGGTAAGTCAAAAATGAAGGGTGCTCTGTATAAACCAAACAGTCTTCAAAGTCCACAGAAAATGAACTTTTTACCTTTGGTTATTTTGTTTAGTTGGCCGTTTTGTTCTTTGACCACAAATATTACTTGTTTCCCAGGTGCATAGCTCTTCAAAGTCTGATATAACAAATATAACTGTCTTGTCAAGTTGGTTTAGTTATGTAGTTGCACGATTTTGTTCTAGTATGGGGATAAAAGAGAACACATCTATAGACACTCAATACTTTAAGAAGTCTTTGTTGATATGCCATGAAGCTTCAAAGAATGAAGACTATTTTCAGTTGTACTTGTGGAATTACAGTTTGAGATGCCCATGTCTGTGCACAGTAAACCAAAATTACTCCTCTAACACTTAGAAGGAATGAGGAGAACATGAAGGATCACCATGAAATTCTCACCATAAAGTCAACAGCCTAAGCCTTGAGCAAAGCCCGAGTTGAGTGTTGGTTGTGGATTTATGCCTTCATAGAGCTGAAATAATAGTTTTCTAAGGTTGTGAGAAATTATGGAACTTCATTAAAGCTGTCATCATGGACAAATTCTGCAATGAAGACCGTGCACTTGATGAATGATGCTGTATGCCTAAGTGCATTGGCTGATTTAGAGTTCAAACCTTTTGTAGTACTTTCTATGAAGATAAAATATTTTGTGCCACTCTATTTTGGTCTCTATATTTTTGACAATATGTTTCATGCCTCATTTGCCACCAAAGTAATGAGATTTTAGTCAATGTGCAAAGAATGACTTCACATTTTTCATGGCCAAACCCCAAATGGGTTATTTTTCTACACTAGTGTACTGCTAGTTCAATGAAGCCCTGAAGTATATGTAGACCTTGAGGCAGCCAAAGTGTAAAACATTGACTTCACACCTCGCAGAAGACAAGAAGCCAAAACACTGATTAATGATTGCAGCTGCCCATTGGATCCTGGAAAATCATCCCCTGATTGCATTTTTTTTCCAAATAATAAGGTGCACTGATACAGTACTAATCTCTTCAGAGAGCAAACTTCTCATATATACAAATACAGAAACACAGAACATGGGCCTCACTTGTCACATGTTTATTAAGCAGCATTTCTGTTCCGACAGTAGTTTTGGTTCCTCTAGAGCATGATGGGTTCCTAAGATTACCATGAGTTTTTGAAAACATGCATCAAAGTCAATCAACAAAGCACCACATGAAGCACCGGAGATAATTTCTATCTCATTTATCATAAAATAGATTACAGCTCAAGCAATTGCTATGTTGAATACTGAAATCCAGACTGCATGCACCTATGAAGTTCAGCCAGAAGACTGATGCAGAACAATCTTTCTCTCTTCCAAAATGGAAGAAAGAGGGAGTCTTACTACACTTTGCAATACTCACACACACTGTAGCAAGGAGTTGTGCAATAGAGAAATAGCTCTACCATAAATTGGAAAAAAAAAAAAAAAGGCAGAAACATATATATATACACACACATACTTCTTAAGAACAATTTTAAAGTGCAAGTTTAAATAGATTATCAGTCCTCACTGTAAAGAACTGGGTAACTAAACTGAGGCAAAATTTTAATGGTAGCTCCAGTCCCCCAGACAACATCTGAATGGTTAAACTTCAAGCAAACACCTTTCAAAACATACAACCACATCAGTAAAACAGAGCCTTTAAAATATGAGATAGATGAGCATTATCTAAATGTGCTTTTTTTATTTAAAGAAATACAAACAAAAACATAGGAAAACATTAAAGAAAGCTTTTGATACGGAATGCGTCTGTGTCAGAGTTGGCAAGCGAGTAATTTTCCTCCTTATCTGCAGATGCTTTTGGGAAGGGGCAGCATCCTGAAGTTGCCATTTGCAGCACAATTTCCCTGCATTCTAGACTGACAAACCCCGCGTTAGAAGACAACTGCAGAGACGACCCTCTCCTGACTTACCCTGACGAAATCCAAAGGCAGGTCAAGATGACATTGATTTCGCAGGCTAAGATTTTATCTGGAGCACTCACCTTCTGCACAGCTCTGCAGGAATAAAAGATGGTATCTTTCTCATGACTCTTCAGAATATTAAGGTGCTCAGGTGAGCTCTAGGACAAAACCAGAGGGAACACTAGCATTAGCACCTAAGTTAGTATTAATTTATAGAAGCCTGAGCTAAGACTAAATATGGAACAATGATATTTGCAGGATAATCTGTTCCAAATCCTCCCTCCTTCCATTCATATCCACCCTCTCCACATTCCCCCAAATAGCAGTAGTGCTCTGAGAGATGTGCATGAGGAACAAGATCTTAGAATGGCTGATGACAATAAGAAAGAGGACTACAGAGCTGCTGAGCCTCTCCCAGCCATTTTTGGCAAAATTCGTGCCCATCTGTTCCCTTTAATACTGCAGTCCAGAGGGAAGCAGATGGGACCCACTGCGCAGTCTTCTTCTGAAACTCATATTCATTATAACCTAATTTTCAAAATGACAGTCTTGCTGTCAGCAATGTTGCTTGACCATTTTTTGCTCCCCTGCAGAAGCAAAAATAACCCTTCCGAAGCCAAGCTTTGCCCAGAAAGATCCTAATGTTAAAGAGATACTGAGTGAACCACGTCTTCATCTCTGGGAGCATCCTTGTTTCCATTCCAAGCCTTGGGCTGCATCTGGGCATGGCTCCCTACCATGTGGCTCCGCTGATATATTCCAGCAAAGGCAGAAGAAGGAATATTTCTTTTCTAGTGTGTCAGAAACTGCTGCTGCTTATTTGACTAGCTGTCAGCCAGCTAATTTTTTACTCCCATTGTCCTGCCCTGAGCCAGGCACCCTCTCAAACACTCTGGCATTTCATAAGGACTTATTTTTAATAAGTCTTTAATAACTTTTGCTTTTCTAACAGTGCTAAAGACTTCACAGAAAATTCCTTGTCTGGAGAAATAATTGTTAGGTTTTCTACTGCCATTCTTGTAGTTTTGAGGACAGGCTCATTCTTTAAATGAATCCTAGTCCATCTAATGACGACTTTCTGCATGGACTCAGTGTATAATTCCCCACTATGCCTACAAATAGAGCACACAGTGATAATCTCCTGTCATTTTAATTAGCACTTTTATATGCTTCTTTTTAGACAGTTTCTTCCTCTGTCAGGAGAAACATTAAAGTCATCAGCCATTCTTGTCCTTTTGTTCTATGCACGGAAATGATACATTCAATACTCAAAATTTTGCAAACAGAATACACAAATCTGACAACTGCCACCATCTTTCGGAATGCACCTGAATATAAGTATCTCTGAAATGTTTTTCCACTAGTATTCTCTTCCTACAGGTTGGGGGAAGGCGCAGATCACTACCAGAGCGTCTATGTATGACCTCTCTACGTCTCAGAATGATCTACTGGGAGGTGACATTTTTCACACTGCAGCATCTTAACCCACAGCCCTGCTGTGCAATTGCTTTGTAACGAAGTAACGTATTTTTTCATAGCTCTGCTAATCTACAGATGCTTCTACAGGAGGAGAAGCAGCAAAATATTTAACAAGTTCACAGTCACAGACTGCTGCCCTTCCTCTCTCCACAATGGAACACACGAGACCTTTACAAAGGATGGGTCTTCTCATTCTTTTCCCTATGAATTTGACCTGAGGATCAGAACATGTCTTTGTACCTACCGGTAACCTTGAGGAATATACAGCAGTATGAAGAATTTTAAACATTTCTCATTCCCTCAAGTAAATGTGAAAACTTTACAGCTGTTCCATATACATGAGTTACCGCTGTCTAGTGCTGATGAATCAGGCACTCCACATACCAGCTCTTGCCAAAAGGCAAGGGTGGTTATCGCTTCCTTTCTGCATTACTTAAGTAAATTATTTAGTACAAGTTCAATTGAATTTTAAAACACTAAAATATATTAGCCGCCTTAGCTTTAGATTCTAATTTAATTGTTTTTGTATAAATGTTTGAGAAATTTTAAACATAATTGAACAGAAGAACTTTGAACAGATGTTTAAAAATAAAACAAAAATAGAGCATACGCTTTGTTGCTAGAGTGCAAAGATCTTATTTCTCCACATGTGATCATGCCCCCCATGCAATTAGAACACAGCTTATACATACACATAGTTTGGTTCATGTGGTACAGGTAATTTCTCAAATAAATGAGCAAAGAGTGTTCAGAATTGACGCAGAATTCTCCTGCCCAAATGCACCATCCTCTCATCCTCTTTCTTTCACTTTAGGGTTATAAATCTTTGTTGTTCTTTGAAGAAGTCACATGAATATTTAATTGGAAAACTTCATAAAATGTTAGAAAAACATTACACCAAACACTGTGTAATGCCCAAGAGAGTAAACAGTAGGATTTGTGTTATGCAGTTTAGTTGTGCATTTGCATTTCATTCTAATATCACTGACCTACTAAAAAACTCTGTTCTCACTCATACTATCTGTCTGAGGGAATTGCATTTTTGTCTGAAGAAATACAACTCACTCAGGAAAAGCCCTATCTGATTTTCAGTTTATCTGTGCTATTTTGAGATTGACGCTTAAAAGGTATGAACTTGTTTTCAAGGCATTAGAGAAATGAATCATGAAATAAGTAGCTTTTAGCAATTTGAGATACACTTTTTGTGCATAACTCTCCCTTTTGACTTAGTATCATTTATTTTATGATGCCAGATGTCTTTTAACTTGATATTCCAAAGCAAGCAAGTACTGAAGGTCAAACCCTAGATGTATTTGAAATTATGAAAATTTGATAAATTTTGACACAGAAATATCACTAAAAAGATGAAATAATTCAAAAGACTGATCTCAAGCTGAGCAACCTTAAGGGTTATTCTTATGTAGCATCTAATATACTTAGTTCATTACTCTAAAATATTTATGTTACATATGATCAAACTGAAAGGGAGTATGTTTCATTCAAGGTAATCCCGTGATGAGCACAGAAACTCTCAATTTGCAGGGTCTCAAAGTAGGGAAGAATATTTTGAATTGTCCCTATCTCTCTCCCTTAACCTCACACCCACACTGATGCTCAGAAATGCTATACCTAATTCTTTCCATTCCAGTACTTCCTCTACCTTTATTTACCTATTAGCTGTGTATGGAAGATTCAGTTTCAAAAAGTATGAATATGATGAACTGATTAAAGTCATCTACGGAAGGTACTATTTTAAGGTCTTACATCTTACAGCTAGTCATCTTCTCTCACAATGACATAACTTTAATATGAATTATGACATTACATAAATGTAAATTACTTTAATGACATTGCTTTAATGTAAATTATTAATGGATTAAATTAAGTCTTTTATAAACCCAGTACTCACATTTTTGTTTTAATTTAATGTATTTTTCCACTCTGAGTACTACATTTTAAAATAAGCAACCTAAATATACCTGCCTAAATGCCATATTATTTAATTTTAATACCTGCATCAACAACTAATAAAACACTCCCCTGCAAATAAAAATATTATTATGTGCACACTAAATGCAATGTTCCATGTGAATTTAGAAATACATGTCAAAATTGTGACAGGTTGGGTAAAAACAACTTTAAGAGTTAGTCTGTAAAAATGTTCTCGACTTTTCTCTTGATCTCACATCCAGAATGTCTCTGTGTCAGCTTTTCCACACACTCAATTTGGACAGGGGTCTCCAGCAAGTTCCTGCTCCACATTCCGCTGAGTCCCAAGGGAATCCCTGTTCCAGTTTTCAAAGTGCAAGTTCTATCTGTTCTTCTGAAAGAGCCCCATTTTTGGGACAAGTTCAGAATATGTAATAGATACACACACAGATCCACTTTGGATTTGAAGGAAGATTTTAACTTTTACCTTAACGTCTGCAGTTCTCTGCAGTGTAGCATAAAGTGAAGTTTCACTTCTGGATGTACAATTTTTTCTATCAAACCTCAAAGTGGAGATAGGGAATCGTTCATCCCACAGTATTGCCGTTGACCACTAAATCTGTAATAGTATCCAATGTTCATTGCCTGGCAAGTTTTTATTTTCAATGACAACACAAGACAGTATTTAGATAAGCATTATTTATAAATCTTCAGGTCTTCTAGATTGTATTTCAGGCTGGCAACGAGGAAAGCCTTCAGATTCACTGAACATCAGTCAGTATTTCGAAACTCAGTAACAACAAATACTATGAACTGAAGTTGTGTATAGAAATTCTTCCTGAAAACTAGGCAATCCCTGAAATTGGAACCCCAGAATTAAGACATTAAAATATAAAATCAGAGAACATAAAAAGCATACAGCTGCAATCTTGGATTTCAGATTCCTCTTCTGTATTACAGAGGTTAACAAAATACATTCACCTTCAGATTAAATGCACTTTGAAAGGAAATAAAAAGATAAATAACTCCTTAAATGCAAACTATAGCAATTTCTTGCTGAGTCTTCTTTCCCCCCACCACTTTCTTCTGTGGTTTCACCTACCAGTAAGAGTTTTTTTTTCATTATTTTCTTTTATTCATTTTACTCTTTTCTTCCATTTGCAGCATCAAAGATATTTTGAAACATTGCCAACATCACCAACCTTGTGAAGTAAATGCAGCTTGCATGACAGAGGAAAAAAGGTTTTCTGTATCTATAATGGTAGTAACAGGCAGAGAACAGGAACATTCGACTTTGTCCCATCGCTGCCTGTTGACTACTCCAAGTTTTGCTCCTTTGTCATGTAACAAACATGAATGTTAACATTAATGTAGGGGCACTTCTGAATTCAACTCTTTCAATTACATTTTTTTTGCAGTAAAAAGGATAAGACCTGCTTTAAAAATCTACTCCGGGTCTTATATTTAGTATCTTAATTATTCTACTTCAATATTCATACTAATGTGCAGCTATGGGTGACCTCATATAGAATGGATATATCAAACCTCATCACTGACAAGTGGAATGAATAGATGGGAGAAGGTTTTATATTTTCCTATGCAATCCTTCTACAGCCAATCTTTTGTTCCATCCTGTCCACCAAAGTTCTAACCAGATGCTCAGTACAAATTCAAAGAGAAACAGAGTAAATTGAATAAATACAAACACAGGTATGTGCATAATAACTTGCAATCTCATTTCTGTTACTTGCTACATAACATAAGAACATGCATTAATTATTAATTGACAAACTGAGATAGAGTTGAGTGAAATCAGCAGGAAACCAAGAATTGACAGTGGGTTTTGTGGTAAAACAAAAGCTATAGACATGTGTGAATGTGCACAAGTATTCATAAAAAATAAAGATAAAAATAAAGATAAAGTTCAGGCATATACCACAAGACAAAACTATGGTCAGTCTTCATTTTTCTTTCCTATGAGAATGGAATTTCAAAGGCCTCATTTTCTGAGCAGAATATGGAGTACTTGTCTGTATAATTCTAAACAGAATAGAATGAAAAAATTCCACCGCATGGACACCCACAAACTGGTTTGTCCCAACCAAAATACACACATGTAAGAAACACACATATCACCTACATAATTCTCATCTAGACACAATCCAATTACAAATTGGATTACAATCCAGTTCCAAAGAATTACATTTGAGGTTTCTTTCTGAGACAATTTTTCTTTAATTAGCTAAAAACTTGTAGGTAGTTTTAATAGAAAACAGCAAATCATTTTATGATTGCTCTATCATATCTATGAACAAGAACACAGTGAAGTTAGCAGTGAATTCTCTCACTTCATTTTTTTTTTTTTTTTTACCCAATATCTTGCATAGCTTTTTTGAGCCAAAATATTTCAGGAGTAATCTAGTGAACCTGTATGGCATTCTAGACTTCTTAATGTCTGATAACAGACACTATATAAGAATATAGTTAACGGATCTGTGAGAAATTATAATTCTCTTGACATTGTGCTTTTAAAATGGGGTTTAACAATCTCTTCAGGATTCAGGATTCAGCAGTGTGCAAGTTTGGTGTGCTTTGAGTTGAGCTGCATTTTGCTTAGCTGTATATTTACCTTGTCCTTTTTACTGTATGACCCCAGCTCAGCTGTACATGTGAAAGGCAGCTGAAAAGCAAATATACAAGAAAGGATGAGAGAACAGTACTACAAGGCAAGTAAAAGGGGAGAGGGAATGAAGAGGAAATGGTTAGTGCTACCAGCCTAGAGATGATACGGGAGCTGCAGTAAGATTATAGGGCTGCATCTTGTACTATGAATCATTTACTTGGACTCATATGTTATAGCAAATAAAAATTGAGCTGAACTACAGAATATTCATTCCATTTCCAGGGTCTGAACAGTGTTCAAGACACTCAAACTTTGCCTTTGTGGTTTATGAGATCACCAAATCCATCCACTGGCATTACAGGCTCATAGCTCACAGCTGTCTGATATTTATTTTGTGTATAATCTCTGTATTTTTGGCATGGTATAAAATGGGTATGGAAGATTCCCTAAGGGATGAAATTCAGAATAAAAACCCTCAAGCCTTGAGTGATTTATTTCACAAAATGATATAAAATAAATGATATAAATAATATTAATAATAATAATAGTACTGCTGATAGTCTTGGTCTTGTTTAAACTGTAACAGAGCCAAAGCATGAATAGTTAATAAATGTCCTCTAAATATTTGGACTCCTGGAAACTGAACAAAAATAAATAACGGTATACATATATGTTCATCCCCAAAGGATCCAAAACTCCTTTAAGAAATCAAGAGTTCAGAGATCTGAATCCAAAGTAAATGCTTTAAGTAAACACATGCATATATCCTTTTAAAAATCACGGCATAAAGACCATTATTCCTACCAGACATCCGTTTAGTCTATATTAGTAAAAAAGTAATTATTTTCTTTATAAAGTCCTGTACATTTCACAAGCTGAAAAGCAGACCATTGCTCTCAAATTTATTCGCTCCCACCACACAGACCATTCCCCCTTGGCAGAGTCCATACCCTAAGACTGCACTGAATGACAGGAGCCAATGTAACTGCAATGCAATAAAACAAAAAAGAGTTCCTAGAAATAAGAGTAGGTAGGAAGCATTCAGATTCATTTGTAAATTAACTCAAATGTCCTTTAAAAGAACAAAATGGCTTAAATGTTGTTAAATATATGGGGAAGAAAATTAGAAGACTAGAAGATACCTAGTCTTCAAAACGCAAGAGCTAAAATTCTGGAAATTATAAATGTGAAGAGGAACAGATAGCATCTGATTCTACATGAATAGAACTACTTTATTTAAGCAGCTTGCCATCTTTAATGGGACTTCTCTTTGTTTAATATGATTGCTTGTATTAGGGTGACTTTTCAAAGGGACCTAAATAATGCAGGGATGCAAAACCTACCAAGAGTCACGTTTAACTTAGTGTTCACTTCTATTACAAGGACAAAGTCAGTAGGCTTGTAGTATAAACAAGAACAAAATCCTTAAGCTTTCAGTTGGAGAAAGAATCTAACTCCTAACATTTCATACTTAAGTAAACCTGCCCAATTCATAAGTAAGTACTGTTATTTAGGCATGTAAATGCCTAAATGCATGTTATGCATCTCCAGCATGTGCCTAAATAACAGTACTTACTGATTGCTATTTGAGACTTACAGTTACCGTATACGCAGCAAAGATACTTTTACATCGCATTTCATTTTCAATCCATTTTAAAGTATAAACTGATAGAGTGGCTGACCTTGTAACAATCATTTTAAATAGTGAAGTACAAAAGGGTTCTTAGAATATTATTAATTCATTAAAAAAATAGCTCTGAAAAAAACATTATCTTGCTTTTTTATATACGAGCTTACTAATTACAGGCATGACTCATACAAGTCAACCTTTCAGATATCTTGTCATAAAATAAAGGTCAAGTCACAAAAAATCTTAGCAGAATTTCTTAAAGATTATAAATGGAAAGCACTGGAGCTTTCATAAGTTTTACCTTTTTAAATAGTCAGAACTGATTATTAAAGTTAATTTTGATGACTCTTTTTGAAACTGCAGTCTTAAACTGGCTATAGTATGTGGGTAATGCTATATACAGAAAAACTTTATGGTCCACTAAAACGTTTATGGCACTGCTGTAATTTTATCAGGGTTATCAATCAGCAGCGTAAGAAAAGGTCTGCAATTTTATACACCATCCTTTTACAGTGCTGGCGCCCATTTCCCATTTAGAATTGTTCCAATCTTATTTAAAGTGAAATAGAACACAGAAAAAAAATAAGATGTCATACAATCCAAGTTCAATAATCTGCTCATCATCAATTAGAATGGAGAATAAATTGCCCTCTTAACCAAGAAATTACAGACCACCACACAAAAACGCACAGTGTCTGGCACTAGAAAACTTTATCGCATAATTATGTAGAAATATTTTATTTAATTAACCTCAATTTGAATGGTTGCTGTGGTTTAAAAAAAAAAAAAGGCAAGGGGATGCTGCTGGTAAGGCCATCTGCTACCCCAGCTTTTTAAGCCCGCCAGTTTTTGCTTTATATTTATTTTCGAAAGGAGAAACCCATCTAGAAATAAGACATCTCTGGTTGCCAGTTTAAGTGAATGAAAGCAAGAATGAGTGGCACAGAGCAAGGGGAGCTCTTGAATAATCTGGTAAAGAAAATCAAAGAATATTGTTTAAAAATTAATCAATGCATAGGGCTTGCCACAAAGGTCATTTTAGAGACAATAAATGTGTCACAGCCACCTCTATATTCCCATCAGATTACTGTGATGATAGAGTTTGATTATCTTGTTTTTAGAAAATATAATTTGAATTAGAGTACTTGCAACCAAATTAACCCTTATTATCTTCTGTAATTCCCTCCTACATTTTTAACATATATTTAAATATATAGGAAAAGCAAAATTCTGAATTAGGAACTCCAAAACATAATTGAAATTCACATTCAAAACTGCATCACTTTCGAAAGTGAGTCATCACCTCTCCTTTAAATACAGTTAGCACAAGAAAGGCATGGATATAGCAAACCCAGAGGCAGATATATAAGATCATTTCCTTTACTGCTAAAAAAGTTTGCTTTTCCAGGTTACTTGTCTTACTGTTGCCTCAATCCTGCACCTGCACAAGGTTGCCTCAGTCCTGCACTCCTCCTCGTGAGCACAGCTCATACTAAAGCAAAATTCGGCATCTCATTTATATTTCATCTCTCTTCACAGAGCCCCTGCTACTTACGCTACTGGCTTGCACTACCTTTTAAACAACCAACATCATGGTGAGCACTTATAGCCCAGGGTATACAGAGTAATTTACCACTCACTACATGAGAAAATCATGCTCCAAAGACAAGAAAAGATGGTATTTATTCATCTAAGCAACATATCTACTCTATCTTATAAAACATCTATTAATGTAATCTTCATATTTTATTTTATTTTACAAATTATTTTAAGAGAATCACTGTTTAAACACCACCTAAACTAAGCCTGCACATAATTTCTAATACAGAATGATAATGAATTATATAATCTGTGCTATTTTAATAACAGTGAAAGACAGGAAAACATGTGATAATTATTATTGCATGAATATACTTTAGTAATACTTCAGAACACTTTTTTTTTTTCATAGTGAAAAGTAGTGTGAGCAACACTCATGTGAAGGGACCTAACATTTAATACTCTGCAGCCCCTCATTGCTTTTCTTTTTCCAAAATCTGCTGTGTATTTCAAGAAGTTTCACAGTAAACCTTCAAAATCATCACTGTATCAAGGTACGAACCATACACTTATTTTCAGCACCTAGTCTTGAAAGAACTATGTCTCATTCTTTTAGGATAGCTTAAACACCAGTCTGGAACTTTTCCTTTAAAGTTCTGATTCAAATCAGATGCAATATATAGCCTATTTTCTAAGGTATTGGATTAATTTCTAAGAGTTGGATTAATTTAGTGTTATGGCCAAGAAGACAGTGATGGCATGTGATGGCCTACTACTTGATCTGATATCATATACTCTTCAGATTGAAATAGCATATGGTTTATCTTCAAACATTTAGCTGGGACTTTTAAAAGTCATAATGCAGATAAACAGTAACATTTTTAGAAATAGCAGGCACTGTCAAAACAGTTCCAGGGAGTTGGTGGACACTGAAACAATGTCATTAGGGGAAGGTTTTCATAGAAAAGTGCATTTCTGCCAATCACTTTGTTGTATGAAACTGTTATCACTAGAAATTACAGGATCCCCTTTTTAGCTGTAAGGATGAACCAATGATCAAATCTTTCCCTTTCTCCTCTAATGTTTTCAGTATTGTAAGGTTTAACAAATTGCATCCAGTTGTATGAATATGGAACACAACTAAACTTTTCATACCAACTTCTAAGGTCATATAAGACAAGCTTCAAGGCGTTCCAAAATCAATAACACAGGCCTGAGAAACTACTACAAGTATCGCTCTCCCCTCTGGATGATAAAACCTGCCTAGGTGACACATCAAGATCACTTTTAGAGCAAATAAAATTGACCTTCTCACTTCGTGCACTTCTAACCAATTAAATGCCAGAAGCATTGCAAGTAAGCACAGTCAACAGATTTACACCCAGTTAAAAACACAGTTATTAGAGAAGGTTTCTGTTAAAGAGTGGTAAAAAATTGCTTATAAAGTGACTATAGATATTCTTATATTTGATTATTGGGAAAAATCAGCATGCCAATAGCTGATTTTATAATCAATTCGGAAAATTAATTTGAATAATCACAATGAAAACTTTTTTTATATATTTATTGGTATTTTGAGACAATATATATACACAACAAAACTTCTTTGTAAACCGAGATTCAATAGGCTTGCATTTGAAAGTAGCTAAATATGATATTTGCTGAGTTATATTTATAAAAGGAAATAAAGTCACACAAAGTTAAATAAAATTGTTTTTAGGAATTTGAAAGTTTTTAGTACAGAAATGTAGTCTTCATAAGAAGATTCATCAAAGGAAATGTAAGCAACTTTTTACTGTCAAGCAGATAGAGCAGTAGCTGCATAAAGACAAGTGGACACACATTTCGAGAGCAAATATTTTCAACAGCAAAACATATTGGTGGGGCTTTATGTTCAAAGAAAATATAAATACTAAATGAGGCTTAAGTAGCCTTAAAATATATGTAAAAGTCATTGCATTCCCTTCTACTGGTAGGCAGTCCAATGCAAAGAGCTTTTAGTGGAGTCAGGGTTTGCAGCTACTAGTCTACCTGTCAAGGGTGACTATTTGGCATCTTTATATATAAAACTGGGAGTCAGACTGTGCTGCAGCCTCAGGCTCACCCTAACAGAGACTTTTATTCCAATTGTATGTAATCTGGACCTAGAAATACTTCTTTTATTTCATTACATCTTCGATTCTCAGCTTGCCTAGCTACTGACAAAGTTTTTGTTGCTGTTGTTTCCTTTTACTATTTCCATATAAGATTACTCCTAAAAAATAAATCTGGAAGCCTTTACGCTTTCATTTGCTAATGCCTAAAGACTTTCTTTTCCCTTCTGGTACTATAAACCATACACTAAAAGATCTCCATACTCAAGAATAGTCAAAGGAATATACAAGATAAAACAGGATACAGGATAAGCACTCTGCTGACATTTATATCTGTTTCTCTTTTTACCTACAATGTCTTCACTATTTCTTTCTGTGTGCTACCAAAAGAAACATTAGATACTAACAGCTGAGATGTTTCCAGGATCACATTGCCCACCCTGATTAATTTGAAGAGTTAGGAGAGTTGAACAAAAAATACATGGAGATTTAGATTGTAAACTAGGAATAGCAAATACAGAGACACACATCTGCTGAGAAACATTATCCAGCAGAACTCAGGGATTACAGAGGACATGGCAGTGCAATCACGAACATGTCTCGAATGGCAAAACTAAGCAATCCGGATGCATTTGCCACAAGGAAGCAAGTGTTCCAGTGCACCGAGTCCACCTCATAAACAACCAAAACTCCAAATTGTCATTGATTATTGAGCAACCTGGGGCACAAACAGGAGCAAACTCACATCTCGTGCATCCTATGTGAGTGCTTCCTGCTGCTCTGCTTCCCTTCGCATAGATAAAGCAACCCTTTAAAAGCAGCAGGCTACAGAGTTTGTATTTGAAATGAAACAACAATTTACCTTCACTCATAAGCCAGCCATCCTAATGTAAAGACCTATCAAGGAATTTAAACACTAACGAACTACAAATAAATTTTGAAAAAAAAAATACAGTGTAATTTTAAATGTAAATACTTGTGCAGTTCTATCAAGGTTAGGAGAGCTATTAGGACTGTAACATGAACTGTTTCCCAAACTTCCTACATGTCCCCCTTTAGAGCCTTCCTTAGGGCTCTCACGAATGAGAATACATCTCATTGGAATACAAACCTGCAATGAGCATTAATACATTAATCCAATGGCTTCTCTTCGTGCTCCCTGTCTCTAGCACATCTAGATTCCTGCTGTTTCAAGCACTCCAATGAATAATGCAAAACCAGCATAATCCACAGGGTTGTCCCCATGCCGGGTGTGTTAAATGCTGAATGACCTGAGGCACTTGAACACACTCAGTATCTTCAAGATTCTTGTCTTTCTGCCAGAAGATGCGCGCAAATCCCCTGCCAGAGCTCTGAGGTTGAGCTCAGAGGGCAGGGATTTGAAAAGCAAACCTCAAAACACTCGAAACGCACCTGCTTTCAGGTTGCATTTCAGAACCCAGATCAAAACTGGGGTTCGTGAACTCTCCACTGAACACCAGCTTGATAGCAAACTCTTTTTGCCTCAAGACGAGTTAGTTCACATGCATTTCATATGCACAGATATATGCCTGAAAATGTGTGTGTGAAAATGTGTGTGTACATATGTGAGTGTACATGCACGTACATTATCGGCTTTCACACCAGGTGAAAGTATCAGGAAAGTTTCAACTATTTATTTTAATCATAACTTAATCATATGACAGATTATATATATATAAAAGTAATAAAAATATAATTTTAGTGTCTTACTATGATTTTATTTTTTTTTTATTCTTATTATTTCTATTACTATTTTTCTATTAGTATGTAATACAGATGCTCCCAGTCCTATAAACATATTTTTCAAAACACAGTAATTTCCAGAAGTGAATAATAACTTGTAAAAATGAATTCTATAGGTTAAATTTCTATCTTATAAAGTACTTGTCAATAAGCTCCTAAGACAGCTCAAGCTTTCCAGCATATTGGAATATTATTATTTATCTGAAGAACATAAACAATGATGGAAGAATACTCAGGAACTCACACTCATGGACTTGCCTTCGGTCTTAAGATGGACCGAGGATTTAATGGAATTGCCTTAAGGATTTAATGGAATTGCCTTATAGGTAAACTATTATGGATTAATAAAATATTTGGGCAACACACTGTAAGATTCCCTATTTTAACTAAATTTAGTATTATGATATGCATGTTGACTGAAGTTTTATTCAAACGGAGCTACTACAAAATCTACCTAAAACCACAAAATCAGTAAAATTAACTAGATTTGAGAAGAATATTTGAATTAGACCAGCATCAAAATTCTGTAAGCTTCCAAGGAAGAAAATGAACTTGCAGAATTTTTCTAAACACAATCAGGTGAGAGGGATCTCCGATGATCTCATCTGAGATGGTCAACATGACAAAAAAAAAAATCTTTCTCCTGCTCTTCAAGTGATGAGATATTGATGAGTTGGGTACCAAGAGAGGTAGACAGTATAAGTGATAACATTTAAAAAAAAAAAAAAAGAAGTTAGTAATACATGACTCTGGAGACAGAGCTACCAACTTAATCAATCAACAAATCGATGAAGTCAGCAAGCACTGTGCAGCCAGCTGAGTTGGGTCTGTAATTCCTCATCTTCTTTTTAGTGGGCAGATGCTTCTCTCTCCTGCTTCCACTGCTTTGTTTATTTTATTTATTTATTTATTTAGAATTAACACTTCTCTTCTACGTGTGAAACCAAAAAATAAAATAACAACAAAAAAACCACAAAACCCCAAAAAACTCCACATGATGCTCTTAAAAATGAGAAATGACAGTAAATCGCAGATGAGATTCGAGGCGCTGTTATGTGTTGTCTGGAGAAGAAAACAACATAAGCGAGAGGGTTAGGTGGCACAGCAGTAGGGCTGCCACCGGCTTCGCAACTAATTAAGAGCTGTGAAACGAGGTGATTCTGCAAACAGAGTCTGAATACAGGAAAGATGCAAGTACTGGAAAAAAAAAATAATGCAGGTGGTTTGCTAAAGCTCAGTTTGAGCCAAGACAGCAGAGGAAGAGCAACCCTGTGTTAACTACACCTATAATGAGGGAGATTTTAGGGTGAATTAGGCTAAAGACACCTGTGTCCTCCGGCTGCAGTTACACTGCTGAAGAGATTACTGTCCCCAGCTAATTGCTACCACCTCCCTGCTAGAAATGACTCAGTTCTGGCCGTTGAACCCTGTGCTTGAGTCACTGTTTTAACCAACTCACCTCAGTAAACTGATAGGAATTAGCGACCACATAAGCAGCTCCAAGGATGTATTTAAGTCATCCCTGTCCTCAGGTAGGAAAAGCAGCAATGACCAGTAGTATTTAAGAAGTTAGCATAAATTTCAGAACAATCATATTCTATTTATCCTCATTTTTAAAAGCATAATAATTCTACAAAAATGACCTTAAATTTTGAGAGAGAATTGAAAGTTTATCTTTCCATAAGATGCCTTTTTCAAGGCAGTTAAATGGAAGAGAAATAGTTTTCCTACCAGCATGTTAGTTTTTAATTAAGTCTTTGACAGTACTGAATGGTTGACTCCATGTTCGCTTTATTTTTTGCAGCGTTCCAAAACACGAAGACTGTAGCTTTAAAATATTTTTTCCCCAGTGTTTCAGTACACAGTTTCAGAGACCAGTATAAATGGACTGAAAAATTTGTTGGAGAAATTAGGAATACACTGATGGTTATTACACAGGATAGCTCACATGCAGCTCTTAGCTAAGTCCCTGAATTGCCAGTTTGGGGAATGTGAGGTGGTGTACAAGGGAAACGCTTTATAACTGTTCCATTCCCTGCACTCTTTTCTCTGTACACTGTTGCCAGTCCCTATCAGCACGGCCATTCTTTGGCTCTTGGCAGATAAAAATTGCCCTTCCTTTGAGCTGTCTTTCTAGCTGACAGTTTATGCAGGCCTTTTGCCTGAACGTTGAAAACCTCCTCTTTACATTCCTGCGTACGGCAACTGCACGAGTGTCAAAGATTTGAATTCTAATTTTGGAAGTGAAGATGTTTGTCTTTTTAAAAAGAGTCTGTAGAGGAGGAGACGTACAGCTCTATCACCAGCAACACCAGAGCACTCGGGTGCTGCAGCACGTGTCTCTCCAGGAGTCAGATACATGGGCACTGTCACCACACAGAGAAACCCAGGACTCCCTGCTTGGTTTTAATGCAAGTTTCAGACTTCAAAGAAGACAAACTGACCACCTTTAGTGCTAAAACAAGAAAAAGCAGAGACTTTGAGGCAATCCCAACAGCGGCAGCAAACGCAACCTCGCTACATGTTTAACAGGCTGGAGGCAGCACTGCTGCTAATGCAGCATCCGAGCATCACTCATTACAGCAAAGCCACGTGGCTGACCTGCCGTGTCTGCCGGTGTTAGTTCACTGCTTTACAAGGCTTCAGATCACTAGGGCCACCGAAGCAGACGAACCAGTAAAGTAAGCAAGAAAATGCAGGGGTATTTTTCTACATAATGGAAAGCTAAGTACAAGATTACGTCTGGGGAAAAACATGCACAGCAATTTCCTACCAGCTGGCAGGGAAAAAAAAAAGTACTCAGCTTGTCACAGCTAACTGTAGCTGTTAATTTTATTATTATTGCTATTACCTTTTTATTGCAATAGCACCTAGATGATTCATCTGGGAGTCGAGGGCCCCAATGTGGTATGAACTGAACACTTGTTTTTCAAGTACAGTAGGTTTTAGTGTAGAGTTTAGTGAGCATAGTTACAAAATGTGGTATGTAGTGCAAGAAGAAAGACCTAAACACAATGCATGTTAAAACAGCCCCTTACCTGAATACATACCAGCTTCAGACACATCCTAACTAATTCTTAGCTGTAAGTGACCATTAGAACAACTGCAAAATCTGCTTATACACTGTGCCCCTTGTCTTCCAGTCCCTTGCTAAGGACCATGTAAATAATACAGTGTTTGCCATGGAGCACAGAGAGCACTGTGGTAACAAATTCAATGGTGAATTATTAACTACATTCAGGCTGTTGTAAAATAAACGGAGATATTTAAAAAAATCCTGCCTGAAACCATGATGGTGAGTACCAGATGCTTCATGTAACACCAACATTTATAAAAACCTCCTTAATTCCAGTAATTCTTTAAAACAGTAACTCTCCTATGTTAATTACATGTTGTTTAAAATTGTAGAGTGTAGCTCATATCCACTGCTGGAAGCTTTGCTGTGAATGTCACTAATTTTTTTGACTTATTTTTCACTGCAGAGGCCTCTAGCAGGCTCAACTTACCTGATGCAATCTCCTCCTCTAGGTGTTCACCCAGACATCGCCATTCATCAACATTTCTGATAGCGACACTATTAAGAAAACTGCTTTTTTTCTCAAGTGTAAAAGCTTAACAATGAACAACTAGCAAACTCATAAGCTATAAAAGTGAATTTAAGTTTTAAGATTTTAATTCCCATTTCTAATAAGGACATTAAACTGGTTGATGAAGATAATGTGGATCACTACGATTTAGTTTATTAGAACAGAGTGTATAGGATAGTGTAAGAACTCCAGAGCTCTCAGGGTCTTGCATACTAAAGACTAAAAATAGAGCAAATAAGAAAACAACCAGGAAAACTTAAAGAACAAATTGTAAAAAGCCTAATTTCTTGTAACTTATGGAATTTAAAATAGTGATAATACAGATAAGGTAAAGATGCCTCCTGGGACATCAATGTTAAAAGGTAAATAAGAGCTGTTAGTATTCAGCCTTCATTTGCTGTAAAACATCTGCCTTTTTCGTAAAATAGTGCGAAACCAACATCTCTTGTAAAAGCTAATTAAATTATATTCTATTGGCTTCTGTCTTTTGTTCACACTAAAAGCTGAGCTCTTTTTACAGATAATGTATTTATAAATCGATGTGACAGAATGGCTCTGCTGACAGTACTGCAGCAGACTATTTGAATAGGACCAACTGTATCCAAGCAACACTAATGTCTGAGTCAGAAAGTCCATGTGAAAAATTTGTTTACATTCAAGAGTCACACAAAAGTATCTGAAGTTCACAGGAGAACACAGCAAAAGAAAGCAGTATCATGTGCTATTCAGCCAATAAAGTTCAAATCCACTAATATTTGTTTAATGCAAAAAGAAAATAATTTATGGTTATTTAATAATGGAGAAACAAGTACTTAAAAAGTGAATTAATGGACCAGTGTTGAAAATAAAAGCTGATTTCCACTTTCCTAAATTATTATACTCTCTATGATGAGAACTAGTAGCTGATTGTGTTATATCATTTACAAATAAGAAGAGCTAGACATTTAGGACTATTTACTGCATGGTTTATTGGACCATTCTCCTCTCCATTGACACCTCTGATCATAATATAATAAAATAATGGGATTCTTCTAATACAAACTGATCCTTTAGAAAAAATAACACATTGATAATTCCAAAATAATTCAAAGTCACAGAATGGGGAAAAATACTCTAAGGTCTATGCGTTATATATATGTAAAATTTATAATTATATATAATGTATATTTAGTCATTGTAACTTTGCACTTGCTCATTCTTCTTTTGAGTTTGATAAAATGGCAACTGAAAAAAAAAAATCTTCATTTCTCTTCCCTGTAGAAAAAAAAATACCTAAATAAAACTTCTATGGGGTTTCCCATAGGTGAGGCTATGTCGGTGCATATGCACCAGTTCAGATTAAGCACCATGAAATTTCAGCTGTTCAGGATATTGCTAAGTGTGTCTGGCTTCCCTTCCCTTCTGTGGGAACTGAAAATACTACTTAAAGAAAAGCTCAGTGCTCTGCCAAACTGGGACCTTGATTAACATTATCTAAACTACTTCTCTCTCGACTATCTTCCCTCTGTTACTGCGGAATAAGAACCCCAGCTTGGCCTTCTTCCTTCTGAAAATGCTAAGAATGAAAGCTCTTTTTTCAGGACTTTGAGAGATAAACAGGCAATTTTTCTTTTTCTGAAAACACTGTAAGAAAGTGCTGTCATACAGCATTTTAGAAATGGTCTGTAACTCAAGGGCAGGCAGGGGGAAGCCATTAGGGACTGCAAAGAGGTGAGTCAGAACAGATGAGAGAGAAATATGTTTCAGTAGGAGATTTAGAAATGAAAGAAGGCTGAAAACTTCTATATATTTTAGCTATTTATTTTAAAAAAGATAAAATTTTTAAAAATGTTCCTCAACATAGCAAGGCTTGAATTCACCATCTGATTTACCAGGTCTTTTTTCTACATGAACAAGACTTTATAGTGGTGATTAAGGTTTTATATCCTTTATGCTATACCTATCCCAGACTATTAACGCCTGTTGAGAACCCAGGTGTGCAGTGAGTTGCACTGCCTGACAAAAGATGTCAAACTAGAACATATGGTCTCAATTAATTAATTAATTTTAATAATAAAAAAAAAGGTGGAGAATTTCAGTGGAAAAAGAAAAAAAAAGATTAAAAATTAAGATGTCCCCAATCTTACGTCAGTCAGAAAGAGTCAAAAGAAGCTAGAAATTCCCTGTAACGTGAAACAAGTTCTCTGTTGGGCACAGGATGAACAAGGAATTTCCCCATATTTTTACAGATGAGAGTGTGTAAAGTATCGGAAAAGCCTTAAACAATGCACAGGCACAATAGGAAAAAAAAAATAAGGATAAAGGTACCTGAGAGCAGAGTGACTTAGAAAAGCAAGACAAACTTGTCCTGGTGATCATGTACTACCATGTGTAGCTGCTGACAGCAACAGCATTTCTAGTGCAACAACCTGCTTCACTCCTTCACTCCCGTGGAAGATTTTCATGGACAGGTGCATGTCTCTTTTAGAAACACTATGTGTTTCTTTGGGATGGTAGAAACAAAACGGCCTTTTCCAAATGCGAGTAGCCAGGAGCTTTCAGAATTTCCAGTCTCCTGCATTAAAACCTGTTCAGATCACTATGTCTACACTTTTGCGAAACAGATAGTCCCAGATGAGATTTGGAATTCAAAAGTCCATTAGTCTTGAGTTGATGAAAGCAACAGTGAAAGGAGGACTTTGAGCATGAGAGCATCTCCTCAGAGAATCGCTTATCGCTTCAACTTGATTCTCTGGATAGAAAATACCGCAAAGATCCAGGTAGGAAACGCTTAGTGTTCACTTTACAACCTCCCCAAGGTGCTACCATCTGCCATTAGGTTAACGTAAGTGCTTTCCCTGGGGCTATGAAGCACCATCTCTACACGCTAAAATTGGACTGGTAGTGTAGGTTAAAACATTGTAAGTTATAATATTCAGTGATAAATGTTCGCTAAATTGCTATCATTATGTGAGAGGTATTACTCTTAATAGTCTGATGGTATACAATAAAGGGTTCAGAAATATCCTGCAATTAGGAGCTTAATTTCAGACTCCCATTACAATATAAGGGTTTTCTTCAAACTTAGCTTGAAGAGACGACTTTCTTGATAAACTGCCTCTCCAAAAAGAAAACAAAAGTCCCTAATGTCCAGAATCTGATGGCCATATTTCAAAGTAATTAAATATTTTTATTTTCTATGCAGTTAAGCAGAAGGTAGCACGATGAAGTAAAACTATTATTTTGAGATGCAATTAGAGTTCCTTTTATAGTTGTGGCAGGCAAATGTAAATGTAATCACACACCAATTAGCAAGTAATTATGCTGCTACTATCGAGATTCGCGTCTTGAGGTAGTAAGTACCTTGAATCTACTTTTTCAAACAAGGATATACAGTGAAGCCACTTAGATACAAGAAAAAAATTAGACCAAATAATACAAACCAACTGAATTTCCACAGTAGAAGGGCTACATATATTAAATAATCAGAAAAAAAACCCACAGATAATATTAAACGGGCTGCCCATGAGTGTGGGCTCAGTGCTTCAGCTCAGGCGTGCCCCTCCTCTCCACTCAGAGCTTCCCACAAAAGCTCCTCCTAAGGATGAGAAATTCTTCACAGAAGCTTTTCCTTTCTTTCCCCTCAGCACTTACACAAAATCATTTCCTTCCTTTTCCTCATCACTTCCCACAAACGCCTGTCTCATCTCTTTCCCTTCAGTCTTTCCCAACAGATCTCTCTCTCCTCCACATCACTTCTAACAAAAACTTTTCCCCTTCCTCTCCTCTGTGCTTCTAGCACAATCCTTCCTCATCCCCCCTCAGCACTTTTATCAAAAGGTCCCCCTCAACCTTGTGCTTATTGGAAAAAGTCCTTCACTCCATCTCCCTAGCACTTTTGGGCAAAAAGTTTCCCTTCCTTCCCTTAGCACTTCCCACAGGAAAACAAACAAAAAACCCAATAACAACACAGAAAAGAACATTTTTCTCTCCACTCTCAGTGCTTCCCCCAAACCCTTTCACATCTCTCCTCAGTCCTCTCACAAAACCTCTTTCCCTCTCTCCTCAGCATTTTCCAATAAAATCAATTCCTCTCCTTCCCCTCAGCACTTCAAAACAAAAATTTACCTTTTCCCCTCTACAATCACCAACTTTCCCTTCTTCCCTCAGGACTTCCACACAAAATATTCCTTCTTAAACTCCTTTTCCCTCTCCAAAGATCCTGATAATCCATTTTTACTCTCAGTGCACTTAAATGGAAGGACATACACTTTTGTAACGCAGTGTCTAGAATGTGCTTTAAGACTGAACGGGATTGTACATGAGATCATGAGATGCTATTTTATTTTTCTGCGTCTATAGTAAAAACCTATGTTGTAGATTCACAGTTCAGTTAGTATTGCAATCTGTTTTAGTCTCGCTTCTCTAAACTTCTTTACTTTTTTTCTTGAAACTTTTAAACCAAAAAGTTTAGAAATCTTTAAATAGCAGGAAGAATCTGTGTTCCTAAAACCTGCATAAGAAAACATGAAGGATGCTAAAATGCAAGTAAGCATGTGAATTATCAGTCTCCACAGCTTTATCGGACTGAAAGCAATCCAAATCTTCTTCAACATGACTATCATTGCTCTCATGTTAATGACACCTCAATAATCCAGAAGGAAAATGAAAACCATTGATTTCTGAAGGACTTTTTTGAATCTACAGCCAAATAACACTAGAATAAATTAACTTCTAATATCTTAATAATTGGAAATAGTCTGTGATTTTTCCTCAATAGCTTATGACTCATCTAAGATCTCAACAGCACGGCAGATCAATGAACAGCTACTTCTCAATATGCTCTTTTAATCTGTTTTTATTCACTAAGGAAATGCTTAGATGATGCAGTTCACTAAGTGAAGCACAATCCTTTCCTGAAATACAAAGCTTGCTTAAAGCAGAAATTTCCTGTTTAGATCCCCTTTAACGTGTTTACAGTGCAATTCTTTAACTGGAAATTATGCATCCTAAAATGAAACTAGTTTCTTTGTAGAACATTGGATTTCTATTCTTAATACTTTCAAGTTTCAAATTCAAAATAAAACAGGACAAATATTTCAAGTATATCTGCTCAAATACAAACTAAGTTACAACAGGAAAATATTTTACATAAAAATACTTAAAAGTCAAGACACTATAGAATTGAAAAAGCAAAACACTGTAGCCATATGAAAATTCTTCCACTTTTTTTAACTTTACAAGCTTTAGAAGGGGTGGAAAAAAATACATGTTTATGTCTCAAGATCCTTCTGTCATTTTTTTTAATGAGGTATCATTATTCCCTCTAAGAAAAAAAAAAAAGAAAAGGAAAGAAACAATAAACCCTTTGTTTTTTCCCTATCAGCAAAACCCTCAAGAACATGTCAAAACCTCTTTCTCTCTCAGATGTAATGATGATGCAAAATGAAAGACTTGACCATGACTGAACCTTTGCACACCCAGGAAGAACAGTACAAAGCGATTTCTGATCAGGAGCGATTTAGGAAATCACTGGTCAAAATGGAGACAGTTCTGTAGACGTCACATATAAATTCACCCACTTTGCGCTGAGGAGAGTTCATTCTTTATTAAAAACTAGGGCTGGCTTTTTATATCACAGGAATAAAAGGTTATCCAGAAGATTTAGATCTTCATATCTGTGGCAAAACAGGCACCTTCAAGACATTAAGCAAAACACTTATCATAAGCCATTACGGAAGACCCTTCTTTGCCTCCCAAACCAGCTAAATGCTGCCTCATAAACATGTCATTTCCATTCTTGGTTTGCGGTTCAGGGGGCCAGGGCTTGTTGAATTCATTTTCTATTAGGCTTCCTGATACAATGTTTTGACCATGGATGATTATATAGCTCACTTAGAGCAGAGAAAATTACTGGTAATTTAGGAAGAAATTCTACCACGAAGGCTGCAAGAATGTACTCTTCAATTTAAAAGGGAATTCACAGAACCTGCTTGTTTGTTCTAGTTGTAAGCACTGTTTAAACCTACCATATCCTGATGTATTATTCAAATAAATAGCATTTTATATCTTTGTCTCTCCCCCTCTCCAGTGAATTTAAATCAGCTTGCAGAAATCTCTTTATCGCCACTGAATACATATCCCCACCATTTATCTAATTATACATACAGGAGCAGCAAAGAAAACCATGGAATGTGTTAGCACTGTGCTATGCATAATAGGAAAAAAATATATAAATAAATTTAACTGAGACACTGTTTATATTGTTTGGTCTTGTTTCAAATAGCTTTTCTAAAAAAGTGGTATATCAAAAAGAAAATGATCTTCCTGTGGTATATTTAAAGAATCTATTACTTTTGGTAGAAACAGATCATCTGCAAAGGACCAGGTCACAGCTGAATTAAGACATCAAGGGGCTTATTTTATCCACCTGCATGTCCTTGATTCCGCAAAACATTTTTAAAGACTGGAAGAATAGAGATGCTGCTATCAGACTCATCCCTGCAGGACCTCACCTTTCATTGTCCATACAGCAATACTCTATAGCAAGTTTTCATATTATTATCTAACACCTTAGTTAAGTCAGTAAAATTCTCTACTTTTACGTGACTCACACCATAGCTTTGTTACTCTATATACTTTCACTTAAGATATCTTTCAATTTTCATTATCTTTTATGGTATTTCCGCTATTGTTTTGAATGTGATCAGGAACTTCTCAGAGTTCAAATCCCTGCTCCAGCCTAACATACAGTTATATTTAAAACAGTAATACTGTTATACATTTTAGTAATCTTAAAATTCAAATAAAGAGCAAGATTGCATTAGACTGTGTGAAAATCTGAAAATGAACAGGCACCTTCATTTGCAGTCCATTTATTGTGAGAGAAGGAATCACACCAGAATAGTCTTCCCTTCTGTCCATAGGAAGAAGAAAACCAGCATGATTGCAGACAGGCATGAGGTACAGAGCAGTGCATAAAATTCAGAAGTTCAAGGTAATAAATGGCGCAATTAAAAAGCAAAGGAGACCAAAGAAGGGACATACCCTTTACAGCAAGATTAGCTTCTAGGTTTTTGCTTTTAGATGGCGGATGCAACACCTAGACTAAGACATCTATAGCGTACAAGACACTCATATTAAGTATGTATATAAGGTATGTTACATATGTCCACAATGAACCTGACACCGCTGATATTATTCAATTAGTCTAAAGTAGAAATGGAAACACAGTATTTACCCTGTGAATGAGCAGGATGTTCAAGGGAGAGCTGCATTTCTCTGTATTCACTTGAGAACTGCTCAAATGTCCTTTTATGATAGAAGACACATGGAAGATAAATAAATAAGACTGCTTCCAAATGACTGCTCTCTTCTTTAGCCTCATTCCTTTTCTGATATATTCTATGTATATTCTTGGGTGTATTCAAGCATGCCTGGGCATTACTAGATGGTTTCAATAGTCAACCCTTTTTCTGTGGCATGGCTGCACAGGCATGAGGAAATAGAGTCAAACTTACCATCTTGGTGACCTAGGTTTCATTTTAGATTTTGTTTCTAGGCTAAAGATGACAAATATAAATGCCTTCACAGGGCACAGCGGTTGCCTAGTAGCAACAGCAGCGAGTGTTTGATGCTGCTTTCAGGACGTCTGTTTACTTGTGTTCTGTCATGCTCAAACTGTAATGACAGCTAATGACTTCTGGCTAATATTAGGAAGATTATTTCTACTTGTTTCTGTTGACTTTTTTTTTTATTATTAACCATAATTTCAGACTAAACTCCCCTAAACAGGTTGTCACTGAAGTGAGGAAGTAAATCTCCAGGTCTCTGTAGCTGGTATGCCTATACTTGTCAAATGGACAAACTGTGTTGGCCAATTGGTCCAAAAAGCATCCCCAGAAATATTAATGATGAACCAAAGGACTTGGCGAATTTTAAAATACTTGCTCATCATAAAATACTTCCAGAATTATGCAAATGATAAACCTGAGGTATATTTAAGGTTGACTGAAGCACAGGAAACTGTGCGCAGATTGAAAAGAATGCTGAAAACTTTTGAGTATGTTCATGAATACAGAAAAGCCAAAATTGGTCAGCACAGAAGCAGACTGCAAATCATCGGAAGCTGCATTAGGGAATCCACTGTACAAAACACCTCCTACACATCAAGAGAGGATTACAAAACTGCAAGAGTAGTTCTCAGATATGAAATATTTCCCCAGCAAGCAGCTTCTTCTATTGGACACATTTTCAAGAGACTCTATAAACTCTGGAATGAAGGATAGGTAGAATGTTTGAAGCAAGCACAGCAAAAATAACACACAACTCACTCCTAAAACACATTAAGATGATGTAGGATGGCAAACATTTTGGAGATCAAGAGGATTTTGAGAAATTGAAGAAATAGACACAAAGAAGTAGGTTGCAAAACACTATAAAGAATGCGAAGTATTAAATTTAGATAAAAATCCTCACCTACATAGAGTATCAAGAGCAATTGGCTAAGCAGAACTGAATAAAATTCAGCTTTATAGAAAACCTCAAACTAAACCAGTGTCATTCCACTTTAAATTAAAAAAAAAATGCACTTGCATCGTACTGGATCAGTAACATTTTTATGGAATTCACCCAAAGCAACCCTTTTACAGCCAGTGAAAGGTATATCATGTCTTCAAGAGAAGGTTATCAACTGGAGAGAAACAAGAGGAGAAAGTAAGAATGATCAATGGTCTAGAAAAAGTGCATCTGTTTAAAGAATACAGAAATCAGACATTATGGAAATCTTTAAATATATAGCTGCACAATTCTAAGATACAAACCTGGTTTTTGAATCCAAGTCTTTTGAAATACCAAGTTGTTGCAGATATTCTGTTTGTTTCTATCATCTCATGTGCCTCCTTTGGTGATTTTTTTCATTGCTGTTTTTTTGTTTGTTTCAAAACTATTTCAGTTTTTTTTTTGTTGTTGTTGGTTTTTTTTTTTTTTGGTCTGAATGAAAATTAAGAAGTTAGTTTTTCTTCTTCCACTTTGATTTTATTCAGCTTCAGCACAGACAGTCTCAAGTGGTGAAATCATGAGCTTGGGATGCGTTTCACCTAATGTCCCTAAGTCCTCATTTTTTGGCTCAGAAACCAACTTCAGATATATATAAAAGAGTAACTGGAGGTTTGCCAAAAAGAGAATAAAGGGAGATCTGCAAGGCTAATGCTCTCCTGCAATTTCTGTTCCAGTGCTGTGTTTGATTTCCAGTCTCTAACAAAACGTGTGCACCAGTCTGCCCGATTCAAAACAAAGCTTAAGGAAAAAGACAGGAGATCCAAACTAGTCACATTTGACTCTTTTAAGCTCTGACCTCAAGCTATTGCACTCATGGTCTTTTCCCCTTGGATAATCACAGACAGATTGAAATTCAAAGTAAAAATAGAATAGCCCATGCCGATGTCCCTGAAAGCAGACCCAAGCAGGTGATCTTGTACAAGTCATCTGGTTTCCCTGCTTTGCCACTTCGAAAGGTGACCAAAGATATTAACCTTCAGAATTCTGCCTGAGCTTTGCAGCATAAGCTTTTTGAGGAGCTAAGCTACGTTATACCCTATGATGATGCTCAATGCCATTAAACAGTTTACTTTTTTTAATAGTTAATACAAGCGGTTGTTATTCTCTGTTGAAGTTAAAATTAAGATCTAAAACTGAAACAGAATATACGTATCAAGGCAACAGATAGACTCATCCTCTCTATGCTTTACAGATTTTGGTCTCCAAAGCAAATCAAATCCATGATTAAATACAGATTTTAAGCTCCTTGCATCCAACTGCAAATGAAATCTGAACTGCAGCTTCTTGTCAGGTTGATGAACTCAGCATAAATGGCCCATCTTGTCATCCTGTGTTTCTTTCTCCATCTTCTATTTGAAGTATATTTGCATAATGCTGAAAAAATGAACCTGCACAATTATTCCTTCATAACTGTGCTGCAATGGAAACAGAATATTCTGTTCCTTTTACATGTCATTATTACCTGCATACTGCAGGTATACATATAATATATATAGTCGAGATAATAGATTATATTAATTATTTCACTTTGATTTGACATGGAGAGGGATTATTGCCATGTAAATTATATGAAAATGGCAACAGTTGGGACAAGTTAATTTCTCAAATTACTCCACCTAGATCAAAGTCTATCTATATTCAGTGTTTTCATCTGTATGCAAAAGAGGAAACAAATTCAGGTTCCACAGGTGATTGACTTGGTGCGTCTATTAATGTAGTTAGAAATTCATCCATTTCTACTTCTAAATCAAAATAATTCTTTCCTGTTGCTGAAAAGATGTAATTAAGAAATAGATGATCTGTGGAAAAGAGGTTTGGACTTTAATGAGACAGGCTTTCCAGGCTAACAGTGACTCTCCAATAGTAAAAGTCATGCAAATAACCTCTTTTCCAGTAAGCCAAACTGAGCTTTAAGACGACAAACCTTGACATGACACATTCCTATTTCAAATATGCTTATTTAGAATAAACAAAACTGTTGTATTGGTAAATGAATAAACAAGTTAATTCTGTGACAAGTAACACACTGATGATCACTGGATTGATTCTCTGATTGAGTTTCACTTGGAAGAGAGCATGAGCAAAACAATGTCAAAATAATATTGAGGATGCAACTTTTTTTTTCTTTTGCATCTTGTTTTTATACATATTACAACACAGCAAAACTTTTTTAAAAATGTGCAGACAACATCTCTACTAGAGATATCTGAGGTGAAAATTTAGAAGTGCAGGACATGTTTTGCATTGTAAACCTCCATACAAAATGGGACAAACACAGGGAAATGGAGAAGGGGCAGAGAGGAAAAGACTTACCAATATACCCCATCATACCCAGCAATGTAGGCTTGCGAGAGATATAAGAGAAGCTGGGGTAAATGCTCAGTTAGACTGTAAATGATCATTCTGCCCTGTCAGGAGGAATGGCAAGGTTAGCAAACATGTCTAAATTGCTAAATTTCATTGCTAAATTTCATGGCTGAATGCCTGAGCTAGAGAAGGCCCTTTCCCTCCGCCTACCCCTTCAGTAATTCCTACAAAACCTGATTTTTTTCTGTAAAATGTTAGAAGCATCGATATTACACATTTCTTGAGCGCAGTGAAACAGCAGCCCTTGATACCTGGAGTTCATGGAGACTTAACATATTTTGTTAGGTCTTGCTCAAAGTCTGTCCCCTTTTTTTAGGAAGCTAAACGATGCCCCAGTATAACTCAGTTACAGTCACTGTTCTTCATCTCCCTGTTGGAGGCATTTTGGTTCCTGCATAATTTAAAGAGGAAATGAACAATTTACAGCATAAACTGTCTTACCCAACACTGTGTCACAAAACTGTCTCCTATCCAAGGTACATCTGGTAGACCAGTACCATCAAAATCTTATTAACTAGCTCTTCACATGTTCTAGTATTATCACAAAGTTAGATCTGTTTTGTCTGGAAGGGCATTCAATGTCCTTCTGTGAACACATTTGTTATCTAAATGGTCATCTGTAATGACTGATGAAGGAAGGCGAAACAACCTTTCAAAATACAATAGCTTGGGGGGATGGGGAGGCAATGTAGGCTCCCATTTTGATGTTTTTTGGGATTTGAAGTTTTATAAATATAAAAGTAAATAAAATACTGAAAATTCACATGTTTTCTCCATTTTACTGCGATTCAAACATATCCTCATTGAAAGAAACCAACAATCTGTAGAGCTCAGCTATGGTTAGGAGATCAAAGTGGAGGGTAGAAAAGACCAAATGGTAGGGAGAAAGTTGGATAAAAGTTAGATAATTAAAGTGATTCTACCTGCAGAAGTTGTTGCATCTACAGTCTGCTCCTCACTGAACAATTCCCCTTCTTCAAACAGGGTGGAAGGAAAAAGGATAGACCCCATGCACTGATTGCTCATAACATTGAGCTAGAACCAGCTGAGGAAGAACAAGGCGCTTTTCCCTGGATACATCAGCAGGGAAGGGTGTGGGGCACTTCTTACAAGAACACAGTTTTAAGGTTTTATCCTCCTTTATGCTGCTCATATAGCAATAAATATAAAAGTGCAAGATAAATAGCTTTCCTGAAACTGGTTTTATCAACAGAAATTACCAATACAGAGATTGTTGTTTTTTGAGGAATGTCTTGAGTTTTGTGTCAAAAATAATATACTGTAGAGTTTCAATTTAAGAAAGGTATTTAGAAATAGCATTTAAGAAACACTGACATTAATAACCTGACCTGAAAGGAGGAAACATACTATAAAGTATCAACTAAAAGGTGACAAATCTATAAAGGAGATATTTTCCAAGAGGAATATTGATTGCTATAGCTCTGTAGTAGCAGTGTTGAAGTACAGATTTTAATTAACAGTGCCAGCTAGTTCATTGTTGTTAGTTCTGCTGATATTCCTAATAAATTTATCAGAAGAATTAAATCAAATAATCAGTCCTGAAGAATATTTATGTACTATCATCCCTCAAAGCAATTTTAGGCTCTGAAATTCTACATTAAGTCCCAAAATTAATGGTTGGTATCTATTCTTAAATGAGAAATTTAGAAGTGATCATAGTCTAAAGCAGTTCCTTACAGCTTCACTGTCCTAATTCAGTAATCCATCCTTATCTCATAACAATAATTATGAACAGACTCTCATTAAAGGTATTGTCTTTATCAAGGTTTAACAAGGTTTTTCAATTATTATAAAAGTATTTACAGCTACCTAATGCAATATTATATATTATATATTATATATATATTATTATATACAAATTAATAAGCTGCTGTAAGGTAGAGCCATTTAACTGGAAGAACAACCACTTCACATAAAGTAATTCTTTGATGATAGAACTTGCAGTCTCAAAGGGAAGATATCCCTACACTTGCTGTCATTCCCCCAGTTGGGAGCAGAGATCCCTCAAGAGCTCCAGAGAGGAGCAGACTCTCCCAAGAGTTCCAGCTCCATTGCTCGCTCCAACCTGCTTTTGTTCCCTGGACAAAATATCTCTCCCCTGACTTCCATTATCCCGGGAGCCATGCAGACATGGTTACCAAGTACTCATGCAGCAGATGATGGGAATAAAACATCCCATTTGGGGGTCATTTTCTTGGATAATGGGGCAATGAATAAAGAATGAGAAAGGTACAATTTCCCTTCATTTCTCTTCCAAAAATGTTCTCAGCCCTGAATTCAGAAATCATAAATACTTCTGGACAACCAAAATGGTAAATCTAATTTCTGGAAAAAAAAAGCTCAGTCTAACTATAAGTCTCTGACTAGTACTTAATAATGTTTACTTTGATTTTCTATTGCAGAAAAATCCTTTGAGTTTTTTTTTTTTTTTTTTGAAAAATGTTTCAAAGCAATAGTAAATATTATCTCTTTTTTTTTTACTTCTAAATTACAAAATTTATTTTCATTCAGAAGTTTTTGATTAGGCACCAAGAGTGCTCTTTCTTTAACATTTCCTTTGTTGCATGGTAAAAGAATGATTCAGACAAGTTCCACTTGTTAAGTTTGCAGAAGTGTTTTTGCTCCAAGAATTGTTATCCAGGACATGTACCTGTCTAACAACCACATATTCTTAATGTTGTTTTAATGTGAGCTTCAGATATGATACTGTAAAGTTATCATACAAATCTACAATTTCACACTCAGTCAGAAGTTATTCATTATGCAACCCCATCTACATCTCCACCCCAAAAGCTTTAAATTTTTATTTAACTGTTTTAACCCAAGTTAGGATTAATATAAACTTGGTATTTCCTTAAAAATATTGTTTCATTTAATTGAAGTTAATTAGAACATTAAAAAAAAGCAATGAAGTTGTAATTAAACATGTTGAGTATTTTTTTTGAGTGAACTGATAGTGTTTAGTTCTACAAATTAATAGCTACCTTAATTAGAATGAAGTTCTCATTTATTCCATTATTAGTTTAGATTTAAAAGTACACCAATTTTTCTGAATTAATTATCTATACTTATTCCAACTACTTGCCAAGATCCAGTTCCACCAAATCAACTACTTGTCATGATCACAATCTGTTTCTCCAGTATATTAATACAGTACAACATATTCAAAATATCAACCTGTACAATAATATATTTTATATATATAAATATCAGTTTGACCTACATTCAGAGATTATTTCATTTGAATGTTTTTTTCAATTTGTTTTTGGCAAAGAAAGAAATATTCAGCTTCATTTAGCTCAGAGAAAGGTTTATCTAATAAGCTGGTAGAGTACTGGAAGCAAATGAAGCAGTAAAGATAGAAGAGAATGTCTTTCTGTAGCTAAATGAAGCTCAATAAATAACAACTTTTTCACTCTCATATGTAACATTAGAACTAATTTATACCTCAACTGCTGACCTTGCACTGGCAAAACATTGAGCTGTAAGCAACATTAACCAACCAAATGTCTTCAGATGTGTTCTTTATTATGTATAATGAAAAATGAAGACAAAGACTCTTACTGATTTTAAAATTGCAAAAAAAAAAATCATAACAGTTAAAATACCAATAATTGAACCACTAGCAAGAGACTGATTTAGCATTACCATACCATGTTGTAAATATTCCTTTATCAGCATGCTTGAAAGATATGGGAGCATTTAGATTGTACATAAAAGCGCAAATCACTACATGTAAATGGACTGTTGAATCACACTTAGCCTGAAAATTAACACACGCAAAGACTCTTTCATGACAGAAAAAGCTTGCACAGTCAGTAGACACTCATGTGCACCAAGTGCTCTTTTGATGAAGACAACACACATTCACCATGAGGAAGAATTTTAGGAGTGTATTTTGCATTCTCTCCCTCATCAATATTCTCTTGTTAACCCCTAAGGTACATCACAATAATCCAGTCCTTTCTCAGAAAACCTCCCTACTCGAACAAACTTCGAGTAGAAATTACCAAATCGCCATCAAGTAATGCACAGGACAAAATACAAGGTTGAGGCTGTCTGCTAATTTCCTGAAAGACAAACTGGATTTACAGTTCATAAAAGAACAGGCGATTTATTAGAGATAAGTCCAACTTCTTCCTCAAAGAGATGCAAAGAAGTATGTAATTGGACTGACTTCCTCCTCAAAGATATGCCAAGGAATTGGATTGATCAGTAATGATAATCATTTGAGTAAAGACAGAAGTTGCACCAATGGAACAGGCGCCAAAATGGTTGCAAGAAACACAAGGGCCTTTGTAGATCCCAGGGAAGAGCTCCTCTTGCCTTACACCTTGGGAATAGGAAGGGATTCATGTGAATGGCACTTGTCATCTGGAAGCACCAAGTGACAGAAGTTGCAGCAAGGCTTCATGTTGCTGAAAGAAAAAGACACCGCGCTGGCACTTCCAGATGGTGCATCTCCTGCGGACCGGCACGTTCCTGTGCTTCGTGTAAAATTAAATCTGAAGCTCTGAGTGGGAGGAAAAAACCCCACAGGCAGAGCTACAGACAGCCGAATTGAAGCCACCAGGGAAATAACGGGGAAGGGAGTGCCACAGGAGACCAAGGAACTCTGATAAAGAAGGCAAGAAATGCAAACAGTAGGAGAGATGACTTGGGTGAAGAGATTTACACCCTCTTTTAGGCAAGGATTTATTCTGGAACGATTTATTCGATCCTTCTACTAGGAGTAAAATTTAGTCCTCTCTATACCAGAGCCAGGAGAATGTAGGAGAGAGAGGCCCTTCCACATGCAAAATCCATGTGGTCTCTTAGCAACTGTTATCCATGTATGGGCTGAAAGAGCAGTTATTTGTCCTCTTAACCCCTGGATTTAACTATATACATACAGCATCTCAACAGATCCTGGGTTTAGTTAACAAAGGATCTTATATGGACCTTCTCAGCAAAGCAGATGGCTTTATTTCATAATATCCAGAGAGTTTACACTTGTTAACTCTTTAGTAGGCATATGACATCAATCTCCATCTTAAAACCACTTGTCATCACTAAGAGGTGTGTGAATATGTGATGTTGGTATTTTTTATTTGAATGTGTATTTCCACACAGAAACAATTTGCTGATGCTCCATTAACTTTGACTCATAGTACATTAGTATATTATAGTGAGGGGAAAAAATTAACTTCTAAAAAAGCACAAAAAATACTGTAACATTGTGGTTTTGGAAGTGTTTAATAGTTATCTGCTTATATCTACAAGTATTTCATTATCACTTATTCATCTCTGGTATTCTTTAAAAGAACTGCAAGTGAAAACAATCAGAAACTATTCAGAAGAAGTCCCAAAGGGGTCACTTACTTTTGAATTGATCCTATCAGGCATTTTGATGGTTATTTAAGAGCGATCCATTTACACTTCGATCACTGTTCGCGTTCACAAATATGAATTTTGAACCATTTCAGAGACTCAAGCGCAAAAATTACTCACCTGTAAAAACCTGCACATATCAAGAGAAAACCTGAAGCATCTTTATAGCAGCTGAGTGACATGAGTGATTTCACAAGTGGTCCTCGTGAACCGGCGCATCCTGATTGCTCTGGCATCAGCATGCAGATTATGACGAGGCTTAATGGTTTCCAATAACAGCTAAAGCCGGCCACGGCATTCACTCTGCAATGGATTTTGCCACTAAAATGTGTTATTATTGATGGCTTGCAGCTCTCACTGCATGAATGTTTTCTAATACGTGGATATCTTTTACAGAGAAGGGAAACTCAGATTAGGTAGGAGCACATTTGTTGCAGTCCACAGATTTACCTTTATCTTTTAATGTTCATTTGCTGTGTTAAGGCAAAGTTACTATTCGTGTTGAATAACCTGCCACTTAGTACCATGTGGATGCAAGAAGAATTCCTCTTTAGAAAAATGCATTTTAGACTGTATAAAAGTAACTGTATATTTTTCCCTGTATCTAAAAATGCAGTATTTTTCCCTATCTGAGGACCGTTTACAAAAGCATTCTCACATCTCCACTATTCAGATCCTTATCCTTTTACACACTATTTAGAGCTCTCTTTTTGAAGCAACAAATAGATTCAGCATATCTAATCTGTTTACACCTCAGATTTAGATTACAGTAAAGGACAGTAACAACATTATGAGGATGCTGCAAAAATTTCAAGAGCTACATCATTCTCCCTGGATATTACTAGGGAAAAAAAAAAAAAATAATCCAGATAATAATTAACCAATAGCAGACAGAAGCCAGTCTAAAACTTTTCAAATGCATTACATCCAAACACTGCATCTGAACATAAAAATACTACAGTGATGGTCTTCAGTATTTCAGATATACACAATAGTGGTAATGCTGGGATACAGAAGACAATTCTGACCTTTTATATGAGAAGAAATCTTTAAAATAAAGTCTCAAAATATAAAAATGGAATATAGAAACTGACAGGTGAGTATGGAGGATAAAACCATCTAACCTGGCACTACGGGGAGAACAGACAGTTCTAAGAGCACTCACAATGCCACTAAAAGTAATACCATTACCTTTGCACAGCACAACCCTAAATAAATAACTTGAATTCTAGTCCTTAAAGTTATTTGCTTAAATAATTTCTGAACTGAAGGAAATATCACTTAGACAAATTATATTATTAGTTTTCAGCTGATTTATCTGAAGTAATTCTAAGTTATGACGGACAGTTCACCAGTTGGAAAACGAAAATATGCTTTTCCATATGGTTTTACATATGGTTTTTCAAATCTAAAAGATATTAGGGATGTGCTATAAGAGTGTACGAGCCACTGGAAGGCCCTATTTCTCCTGCACCAGCATGTTGACTGAATTAGGTTTCCACAATTTTTTCTGTCCTCAGGTTTTGCTAAGGTCACTAAAGTGAAGTCTGATTAAAAAGACTTTGGAGACCTGCACTTTAAATTGAGAGAATTAAGTCATTAACTAGTATAGCTATCTCTATAGTCCCTTTAAAAACACAGCATCTGTTGCAGTCACTTTTCATAAGCTGCATTCACTGACCCAGTTAGTCAGCTTTGTATTTCTGTTCCCCAAATGTCAAAGATGTGAACCATTCTCAGCTTAGTTGCATCTCTGGAGAACTAGATCATATATATTTAACTAGAACCAAAGTAAATTTAGAATACTTGACTGTTTCTGTTTTTTCCCTTTTCTATTTCATGAAGTATATATTCCTAATTTAGCATTAAAGGCTTTCTATTTTTTTCTTCAAGATCACATTTGTTCTTCCTGCAAAGTCCCTAGATATCGAAGCCTCAACATGCATTCTGTTTAAGAAAGCATCCTATTTTTATTAACATATTGCCTTTTGCATCTTCACATATTTCCAGTAAAATGAAGACTCATAAATGCAACTACAGACAGACTCAAGCTAAAGTTTGAAAATACATTTCTATGAAAAACAGAAGACTAAAACACACTGCATGTATTGACAAAATAGGACTGGGATTTTAAGAATTCCAATGTCCTACATCCACTGAAGTACAGAGGAAAATTTCCTTTGATTCTCTCCAGCAGGTTTAGAGCCAGAGTAATTCTGCTTCTGAATTTGTCAGTGATAACAAGGAAGATTCAGATCCAAAGACCAAAGAACATTTCAGAATAGAATATTCCCTGTTATGCTTTGGGATGATCAACAGCAGTGCGTTTAAAGATGACTTCACTAGTTCAGTATGTCATGAGACATAGGTATCACTTTAAGGATTTTCATTTGATTCAGAAGACACATTTGACCAGGTAGAGGGAAGGTATCTCAAGGATATTAGATCAAGAAATAACAATAGGAAAAGATTTTATCCAGTTATAACAAAGGTATTAGTTTCATACTTTGAATATAAGGGGAGAGTTCAAATACAGAGCTATTAGAAAGATATTAGTCAAAAGGCACCAAAAAAAAACAAATAGTTCCTTTTCTTTTCTGTGCTACTTGAGCTATTCATTTCAAGAGATGAGCAAGCAGAAGGAAAAGTGAGAGCTTCTTAAACCAATATTATAGAAATGGAGACAAGTAAGTCTAAAGTGAGAAGTCTCACAAGTCTGATGAAAATTGTGTTACTTTACCTAGTGAGTTACAGTTTTACTATGGAAGTTATGGAAGTTGAAAGAATGTGTGGTTAAAAGAGAGGGGAATTTAGCAACAAGTTATTTGAGTATCCCTATGGGGAAATGTAAAGGAAAAAGATGCTCATAAAGGTGACATGTTCAAAACTTTTTAAAAAATAATTTTTAAATGCATCATGGAGTCCCTTTCACCACTTCAACAAGAGTCCATAAAAAGTCCATAAAGGAACTGCCTTTTCTAGAGTTGCAGATGAACTGTTTCTCCATTCTTACACTTCTAAAACCAGACAACTTGTCAAGTATTTCATCAGTGGCTACTGAGAAGAAGGCCTCTTTTTCCATTCTGCCTGATAAAATATAAACATTTTTGCAGCATTATAGTTTGATTCTATTCATGGTTACTATTAAAGTTCTGCAATAGAGAAAAAACATTTGACTGAATATTTTGGAAAGGAGGAGAAAAAAAAGAGACACACAAAAAACTTTCTAATGCATAAAATCATGTCTTACAACACTTAAATGAGCAGGATAAATTTATTGTACCTTTAGAGGACTAAATGATCCTTGCTGATGCTTTCTTCTCTTCCACCCATATATGAAAATGTAACAATATTTAAGGGTAAATGTTCAAGCAAGTAGTTATTTTCTAAATAGTGAACCAAAAGGGCATCGGTTTTGACTCTTAAAATAGGGGATCTACATCAGAACAGTTAACCTAGGAAATATACAGTTGATATTGCCCTTTTATTTTATGAGTTCTTTCACTAAAATCCTGCTTTATGTTTGGAGGATACCTATCTAACACAGAAGATCAATACTTAGTAAAATAATTCAGGCAAAACAAATAAATTGTTGTATTTGAAGATTAACTTTTTGTTCATCTCTCCTTATAAAACAAGTTTTGCTGAAGGACTTCCATATAGTATGTACCTTAGGGAAATAAAGTTGTATATATTTCATTGTCTTTAAATCTATTTTATGCTCTGCTGAAGTTAACATTAAATTTGAAACAGAAAACAAAACATTCATAGCAGTCATTGAAAGAAAGTTTACCAGAAATATTTGATGGAAAAATTGGTGGCTTTTGTATAAAGTTGCTGTTACATAAAAAAGGGAATCTTCTGCCTAAATACTCATCTCACTGTACAAATTTCACACTACAGCCAAAAAACCCTCAGAATTTAAAGCTGCCACAAGTTACAAAACTTTAGGTTCAAATATGGCTTTATTCCAAGTTTCCAAGTATCAAAAAACAAACAAAACAAACAAACAATACAAAATAAAACAAAACAAGAAAGAAAACTAGTTGGGAGGTTCTGAAATTCAGATGCAGAAAATAGACTGGATATAGACCACAAATGATGTTCTGTAAATATTTGATTACATTATCAAATTGGATCTGCAACAGGATGCTGAAAGGTTTTGAATACAAAATACAGTGGAAGAGCTCGAAATATGGAAATCTATAACCTCATTCCTCCAAGATATTTTCATTTTCATTCAGAAACTAGATAGATGGCAGTATTTTCATCATGTGCAAATAAAGTAAATACATTCAAGTATTAGCATTTTTCCATATAAACCTAAGACTGTGTGCACAAAGTTATTCTGCTTTTGGATACTCTGTTTCACAGTCTTGTAAGTTCCTGGAGAGATATTTTTCACTCAAACCATTAAATTTAGGCATTTCTGCATCTATTTTAACCATACTTCACAGCAGGGAGAAACACTGACCTTTGGAATTCAGACCTTCATGCAAAGCAGAGTGAGCTAAAGAAACTTGATTACCAACCCGTACTGAACACCAACTCAACTGCAGAAAAGTACTGAAGTTTCAATTCTGTAGATGGCAACTGTTTCCACACTCAATAACACATATGAACTCATATACAATATAATATATAAGGCAATACAGTATAATATATAGAAAAAGCTAAGGGATTTCATTTGGTTGTTTGGTGAAGAACTGCCTCAAAGACAAACACAATAAAATGCTCAAAGACAATTTATGAAAATATACTAGCAAACTACACATACACACATCGTGGAAGTTTTTTTCTGGATTGAAACATTATTGCAGAGTACCTGTGTGTTGAATTGTGGATTCCCAATTGGCATATTGGTTAAAACTAGCACTCCTTATAATCTGTTTCTCCATCCAAGTTTGTAGTAAGTAGTTCAGGGAAATTTCTAGAAATTCTGTAATAAAATAAGCCACTTTTTGTAGAAACTTCATCATTATTCTGCTTAATGTGTTGCTGTTTAATGTCCCATAATTTATGTAACTGTATCATTACTTATTACAGAGACCAACATTACAGAGAATGCCCAAAACAGATATTTCCGATATTATAAAGCTTGTGGCAATGAGCTCCCCAGGCTACTTATGTATTTTGTTGAGAGAGTATTTATGCAGTTTTAAAGTGAGCAAAAATGATCTATTTTTATATTCCTTATTTCCATGTTTCTTATCATGTCCCATTTCATTCCTCTTTGCTCCACAAAGGACAGTTCTAATCTTTCCAAATCTATCCTCTTACAAAGTCATTCCAGGTCTATAATTACACTGTCACCCTTCTCTGGACCCCTTCTATTTCTGCTAAATGTTTTTCAAGTATCTCCTCCGACATTTTAATTTGCGGTTTTTGAAAAGAGTTACAAATCACTTAGCTTTTCAGCATAAACCTTATTCACCTTAAGTGCCCCCTTCACTCCCTGGTAGGCCCCATGACCCAGCAGCTCTCTAACAGACTGCATGTGTCTGAAATACTTAATTTCTTACTAACTGCTTCTCTGAAATAATTCCATCGGAGTCTTCCTAACTCTCTTCTTTTAAACTATGGTGGGTAACATTTATTTCTTATTAATACACTCTACTGGATATGGATTTCCACCTCCAGTTGTTTATGGAACTAACTGGAAGAACATTTGTATTTCTCCATTAAAATATACTACTTTTTTTTTCCTTATGGTGTCTTTTGATATATAGGTATATAGAAATAAATTCTTATCAAAATAGTGACAAATCTACTTTATTGCTATTACAAAATCTACCTTTTTACTAAGATTACATACCTGTTAGTCACACAATTCCTCTGCTGCTCGATATTGATTCCTCTTCAGGTTCACACTATGATGGTACTCCTGCTTCAAAGCAAAACATACTTGACTTCTGCTTTGAAGAGGTATCAACTTTTTATACTAAATGACCTCCTAAATAAGAACTCGGTTCAAATGCTCTGTATTCCTGAAATGAGCTGCCATTCCATAACATGTGATTCACACCAAAGTGTTTTACAAATTTGTGAGTATTGAAATTTGAAAAAACTTTCATTAAAGCAGCATTGCGTGTAGTACTGTATATAGGAAAATTATGGTGTTCCATACACATTTATTTATCATATATGTGCTCATCTGTGTATTTTTAATATTCCTACATAAAGTTATTTTGTATTTCAATGTCTGTGTGTGTGTGTTTGTGCACGTGCCTGCGTCTGTACATGTACATATACAAAATTCTTGGAGGCAGGATAGTTGCCAAGATTTAATTGTGTTCCCTGACTGCTGCTGGACCCCAGTTTTGCAATTTTATCCTTCAGTGCTTTTTGTTTACTCCTTCACATTTATTTATTGTTGCCAACGTTTATCTATTAAGCACGTATCTCCCAAAGAACGGAATAACAGAATTAGGAGAGTCATAGAGAAAATAACTGACTTAGGGATCCTTTATAAATAGCTGAATTCTGATAGTCTCTTGAATACGGCAGGCTAGTATAAAAATGTAATCATCCGAGAAGCTTTTGCAACGCAGTAGCCTTACCCTGCTCTGGGGCAGGTCATTACAACTCTGTTAATGCACTCTGGTCACTCCTGCAATTCTTCTAGGGTGATTTTATACCCCTTTCTTCCCAGCAACGCACCTGGTCAATCTGCAGGTCTCATCCCAGGTGCAGGAGCCCATCTGGAGCCTGGATTGCAGGAAGCTACTTAGCAGCCTATGCCCCAGCTTCCCTAATGTCCCCTGCACTGGTTACCACTCACTCCTACAGCATCCTCTTCTCCAATTGCACTCGAGCGCCTTTCGAGGGCAGTCATCTCAGGCTGGTTTTTCTGAGTCCAAATCCAAGCACCAAGCAGTACTTTGAACGCACACACTTGGCAGCTGCTCCCACAGTTAGCATCTTCTTCCCCAGCCTCGACAGGGTTGATAAAGATTATTATTTAACATCATGCAGTTGCGAATTTCAAAAGAAAAATCCTAACTACACGCGGGATATATAAGAATTTTTGGAAAAAAAGCAATGCTTACAGAACCCACACAAATATCATTTCAGAAAAAAATACAGCATAGCTCCCATGTTCATATTTTTGATATCCTGTTGCTTTCTGGCACCTTCTCTATTTTTTAATGCAACTGAAGAATCAGGTATGAGCCCATCCATAGTTTCAGCAGATGAACTATTTGAAAAGACATCTGGCTGTTGCTGCCTTCTGAGTATCTATTTGCTGTTAGTTTTTCACAAGTTTTTAAGGGTTTACCATTGATGTAGACAGAAATCAAATTCAGTCTCTTTTTTATTTTTAAAAGAGACCTTTGGCAAAAGTCTCTAGAAATGTTTACTTATTTAGATTTATATAAATGAAGAAAAAGCCTTCAAAAAAGTCAATCTAGGGATATTATTTCCCCCTTCTTTACTAGGTTCACATCAAACACTTGTGAATAAAACGCAACAGAAAGCATATAAATATATCTTCATCTCTTTGCCCTAAGGCATATTCCAAAAGGCCTAATCCCTCCTTTGTCCTGTGAATAGAGACATGCACCCCCGAGCTCAGCATGCCTGCCAAAACACCAGCATATCCGGGCTATATAAAACCCAGACGGCGAGTGAACTGCAAAAGTAAAGGCTCCTCCAAAGTATTTTCCAAAGTTTACCCTGTGGTTGCTTGAAAGAGAAGTCTACATGTGCAGAAATAGTGCGGTCCCCATTATATCCTCATCAGCTCAAGCCGTGTCTCGGAGAAAGAAGCTCATTAGTAGTTAACACAGTGACACTGCTATTTAAATTTGAGAACCCCCTTGGAAACAGTGATGCATCCGGAAACAGAATGAAGTTCAAGAACAGTAAAACCAAAGTGCTTGACAGTGCCAAGAGCTATATCAAAAATTAATTGCTGGCCAACAGAGGGAAATGAAGGAAATATAACAACTCTTTAAATGAAACTTCACTAAATAACATCAATGATTAGAGGCCACCTATATTCCGTGGCAGTCTGAAAAAGGGGGTAAGTGGGGAAAAAAGAGCAGTGATTTTTTTTTTTAATGGCAAACAAGTGAAGACAGAGCTACTGTCAGGGCAGCCTGCTGGGTCTGTAATAGCTTTTAAGAGCAGATCATGATCTCCAAACAGAAGCAGCTTCTGTGGATGCAGACGCAGCGTGATAGCAACACTGAGAGGAGAAGACCCGAGAATAAGCAGAGTCAGGACTTGTATGGACTGTAAATGTAGTCTCAAGCCACCTGAATATTTATTTTGAGTAAAATTATCACAAACATTCTCAGGATAAATCCTGGGTCATGCATTTTCATATACTTATTGATTTCAGCATCTTTTTTAACAAAAGATTTCTATTAACGAATTCTATCAGAGGATTCTCCCAACAAGGATAAACCCACAACCACTCGGCTAATCCTTTAGAGCAGATGGTCAGAAAACTCCCCCCAAAAATAACTGTAGAATTCTTCCTCACTACAGGATGGTTCTTTACACAAACTACTGTTTTAGCTCAAGAATGTAAGTCAAATTCTGCTTACCAAGAAATCTGAAGGTCATAACTTCTAAAATGCTATCTTAAAAGCCATTTGCTTTCATACCTACACCACGTTGTACAGCCTACACCATAAAGTTAATGTTTCAGCCTTCTATTAGTGAAAATGTATACTACAGCACAAAACAATTACTTTTCAAGATACATTTAATTTTTTTTCTCCTGAATCAGTTTACTTTATTTGGAATAACTAATAAAAACCAAGAACAATAAGGATCTAAGTTTAACCTCCTGGAATAATCCTGAGGGTATCAGCATATTTTTAACACAGTTTCACATTGCATGATAAATCAAATATTGTAGCAGATGTCCAACACACTCCTTTTCTGAAAGCCAAATAGAAGTGAGCAGCATCTGTGTCATGCGTGAGCACAACTGCTCGCCAGCTACGTTGGCCACAAGATGTTGGGCGTTTGATTGACAGCAGCTATCAAAGGTTGGAGAGAAATTCAAAGGGGGTTATTTGAGAGATGAGAAACACATGTTTCTCCAAAGAATCCATTCATTTTTCTTCTGATTGCTATAAAAGCTACTGCTCTCCTGACAACTACTTCAGCTCTGTAATGTAAATAAAAATACATCTCCATTAAAAAGTGACTATTCCTAGTGCTAAAACAGCAGATGATAACCTGCAAAATTAGAGCTGCAGTAACAATTTGCAGTTTGCTAATCAAATATCAAACCTGATTTTCATATTTTCAATACAGTCTTTCAAGAGAAAGATTTTTGTATCAAAGCAAAGTGAGTATTAAGTAGTAAGTATTATTTGAAACAAAAATTTCATTTGATCCTCTGTGTGTTATGTGTAAGAGGAATGATTATAATATTGGTACTGCTGAGTTCCTTGAGTGGATAATACACTAATGTGGGTATTAAGGAGAAGTGCGTATAGAAGAATGCAGAACACAGGGAAAATACTAAGAGCATGGGACGGAGATCAATACCAGAGCACTTCTGCGTGATTTATTTAATAGAGAAACAACGTGCAGGGAGAAGGGGAAACGTGCTGACGGTGGCAAGCAGAGGGCAGACAGGGCAGTCAGTGCGGAGCAGGCGCAGCACTAGGTGCGGAGACAGCACGGTTTAATTAATTAATTAAATATTAATTTAAATGATGTGGTAGGCTGAAGTAATCCCTTCATTTTGCAGCTCTGTGACTGTTGTGTCCAGTTTGGACTTCAAGCAAGTGACCCAAGGAGCAGAGAAAACCTCAGGAAAAGGTTTAGAAAACCTTTTTAAGCAGAAAGCTTTGCCTAAAAAGAAAACATGGATGACAACAGTTTTCATAAGGAAATAAGTCTCTTGTATCAAGGAAAGAAGATGAGCTAAATAATACAATGAGATCCCTTTCAGTCCTGCTTTTTATGACTGCTTCTTTTTATTACATGTCAGTAGAGAAACAACTAAAATCCTGAACACAGGGCTTAACTAAAAACATTAGAATATATAGAAGCAGCTATCTCTAAAATCCGAGTAGTAATATAATTTCCTTTGGTTTATATTTGCTTTCCTATTTACTGTTAATATTTTAATGTTGCACGATTAAGAACAAATACTTTGAAGATTATTACAAAAAGCCCATCAAAGCATGTGAAAAGAGTGAAGCAAGGTCAAGCAAAATTCAAAAGATTTAATTAAACGAGAGTGTTCTGTTTAGAAAATAGCAGATAAAGGAAGTATATAAAGTTCTTTAGTGAAAAGAAAATTGTATGTCACAAAGAACTTCATGCTAAATCCAACAGCAAAAAGAGAAGCATTGGCTTGCTCTGAGCTAAGTCCTAAGAAGTTGGACAACCCCAGAACAAGCACAGGGGACACCAAGGACAACCTTTACATAACTGATAAAGGAAACAAAGCCCCACAGAATCGGGAGGTATACGTGTTTGCCTGCCTTAAAAGCCTAAGGTAACAATGTTGTCAAAAACCTATGCATGGCAAATATTCATTCAAGTAAATAAATGTTATTTAGTATTATTTGCTGCTTTGCCTCATTCTTTGCCCCAATTATCCTTAGACCCATTTTTTGGTGTTAGCCTATTTCTAAACAGAATTGAATTTTCTGAAAATATCCAGATAATTTTGGGAAGCATATAGGTCTAAATGTACTTCTGCACATTTAGGTATATCATTCTATTACAAAGTACGCAATTGCATTTCCTTTTGTACTGTAAAATGGAAACTTCTGACTTGTTTCTTTGTGTGAGATGAGATCCTGGTTTGTATAGACCAGGATCTCCAATACACCAAGATTTCCTATAATCCATTATATTATACTAGAGAACTACATTCCTCACTTCATTCAAAATCAGTTTTGTTGCTATGCCACAGAATTTCTTTATCATCTGAAGTAAAATATAGAGGCTTCGATTTAAAATCTTCATTTAATAACAGCTATTAACATATCATCTTTTACATACTTAGAATAAGAGCCAGCAAATGATTTTTCTCCTGAAGAATCACCAAGACATTTGTTTCTAATATATCAAGATAATATTGCTCAATAAAACCAACAGGTTTCTAAAGCATAAAGTTATAAATATGCTGAAAAAAATTGTGCTTTAGCTGGAAATGCCTCAGCCATATCCTTTTTTCTTATTTTCTGATCTATCGATGTTTCAAATGTCCTCAGGTTGAACAGGGAAAAAATATAAATTAGGTAATCATTCAGAACGAGCGTAATCAGTGTAATAATGTGTCTAATTCGAGAGCTTGTTTATGCACCCTGTACTGTTCCTCTTGTTCAACTAGCGGTATTTCAATGAGAACCCATTCGAGTGGGACAGCACCACCTGGAACACCACTACATCTGACATGAGGTTCTGGCTGATGCTGTTTTTCATACTGGCTTTAAACCCTAAACAACTTCCTTCACTGGCTATAAAAATTAGAACATGTATGTCCCCAAGATGTTACTGAGGCTTGACTATGTCATCAGCAGAATTATGCTTATTCAGTTGATCCACTGAAAGAGGAAAGAAAAAATCGAAGTTACAATCTTTGAGTCTAGCTAGTTTCAATGCACTTTGACAAAAAGAAAGAAAAATCTGCATGTTTAAATATTAGAAAAGCTACTGACATGGCTTGCTCTTTCTCTAAGATTCTCCATATCAAAACTACGTGCTTCCCTGCAAGACTGCTTTGAGCATTAAGATGACTAGTGATATGAAAAAACACCGATGCAAAACTCTCCTAAGGTCTTTAATCATGTGAAATTATTTGTGATAGTTTTCAAGGTCCTCCTAGCTCTTTCTTTAATCTGTGTATAGTGTTTTGTGATACAGAATTATTTAAACGTTTAGTTCAATTAGATCATTTAAAGAAAAAAAAAAGCCTCACAATATAAGGCTAATCCAAAAAAATCTCTTCTTTACAACAGATATATACCCTTTATTTATCTCTGTAAATAATTGAGAAACTTAATTGAATTCACCAGAGATGCAGCTTCAGGCCAAAAACACTGGTACTTGCTCCCGTATCCACAGCATTTGTGAGACAAACACTTGTTTTGAAAGTTCATTGCAAAAATTCAGTAAAACATTAAGTTTCCCCTGACTTTTTTCTTCCCTGACCAGAAGTTTTCCTCCCTGACTGGATCATCTCACGGAGTTCCACTCCATAGTTATCTATAAATACAAGTGAAATCTCTTCTAATGCTGAAATGCCCCAAAGTAAAGGGGCCAAATTCCTTACAAATGTGCCACATCCCAGTGCAAGAACCAAGAGGACATGGTAAGAGGACAGAAGGGTGAAAGCACACAAATTGCAGCCTCAGTTTAGAGAAATGACTTCGAAATGTGAAAGTTCCAAGTTTTGTCCATTTTGAGTAAAATGTGGTATAATGTGAAAATTAATGCCTCAGAAATACCAAAAAGTAGGTACACTTTACAGTTTGTAAAGGAATTCTACTCATAATAAATGTATTAAAAGAAAATCTCATAACAATATTTTCTTTAATATAGTCACTCAGATAATATAGAGTAAATCTTTCAGCAGACTATAACAAATATTTTGTCAATTATAGTTACATTGCACGGTAGTTTTATGAAAATACACAATTTGATCATAATGAGAATGGATTGGTTTTGCAATGCATTCTATTCTCATTATCATTTCCATAAGACTGAATTTATGCTGTGTTGTTTCCGCTGGTAAAGCTCATAGCTACAGCAGAATACAACAAATCAGATATGGCAATATTTGCTTCAAATATTCCGAGAAAGCTAACAAACTGTCTTGTATTGACATTTTTAGTGTTCTGTAATTTCATTTGTCATTTCCATTTTCTTTGTTTATATGCTCAGTACCTGGCAACAATATGGATATCTATTAAAAATATGGGAACGTTTGAAAGAATAACTTTGTGCAACAGAGTCTCATTTCGCATATTACAGTGGAACCGTAAATTCAGTGTCCTCTTCAACCAAGAGATCCAGAAGTGAAAATTAGGTACATCTCAACTTGAATCATGCATACCAGTCTCCTGCCCCAAAATCACTTCTAAAGAGAGCAACTTGTTTCCTAGTACATACACACAAAATCATAGAACATGTTTTTTTTCACCTCTCCATTCAACTAGGAACAAGGTCACACCAAACTTCACTGACCAGGCCAGAAGACTTACAAAAATCCCACATTTCACAGACTTTCCCACTTATACTATATTCTTTTTTTTTAAAGGAATTTTCTCAGTGTATTAGGAGAAAAGAAAACATTGCTGTTGGTATGAAAAGTGCCATTGATTTTACATAAATTTTTAAATGAAGCCTCCATATTTCTATATATTGGCAGGAAACACATGTATAAAGAAGGAAAGATAATAAACACATGAGGACTTTTGTGGTATGGTGAATCCACATTCTCATAATGATTCAAGACACTTCTATCTTTTAGAAACAGAAAACTTTGGACTAATTTTGTCCCTCTTAACCAACACTCCCACTCCTAGTAGATCTGATTTTATGTTTGCAGAATATATCTGATTTGAAACTGAGATGAGGAATGACCCAAGACTTTGTTTTAATAAACACATATGTAAATTTTTGCTTGATTGCTAAACTTCAAACTACAGCAACTCAAATGTAGTCACAATACAGTATTCAAAATTGATTAACCTTTTTTTATATCTCAAGAACAAAGGAACTGATGCAGTCACGCTGTTTGATCTTGTGGTTTGTTTGCTGGTATTGCCTACTCCAGCTATTTGGTCGAATTAGAGAATGCATTTAGTTATCTGTCTAGTCTGGAAACATGAGAAAAGCAACCACTTCCTACAGCTAATGAATTATTAAAAAAAAGATGCATGACAAAAAATGAAAAAAGGGAAACACAGCCCCCCTGTTTACAACTCTAGTGACTCATGGAAAGAAAACTTGTTCAGAATCAGTATTTTAAATGAAATGAAAGAATAGATTTGCATTAGAAGGTGTCTCTCTCCTCTACTTTCAGAAAAAAAAAATATGCAATAAGACATGTAAGCTCTGCAATCTGTATAATAATACAAACAGTCATGAATTGCAGATTTTCCAATTTCCTGAAACTCTTCTTGTACAAATGCAGCATTTTTATATTCAGTACTCTGTATTTAAAATATTTCTTGGAAAATCTATTCTAAAATCTTCCCTTAAATTAAGGTCTTATGAAACATCTCAGGCACTTTTCTTCTTCCCTGAGACTTTTTACTGTCTTTCTCAGGGGAAGGATGGCCATCCAGAACATTCCTTTTCAGCAGAACCTGGACACTCACTGCTGTCATCAAGCCTGATGGCACCTGGCATCCCATGCAACCCTGTCACGGATGTGAATGAGTTATTGAATTAGTCCCAGTACAAAATACAGTGGAAGTCTAGTTAGCTTTTGTTTCCAGCTCTGCCTTATATCCAACTCAAGGAGGATATTACATGTTATTCATAAACTAAATTGCAGTTTAGGCATGTGCTAGCATATTCACAGAATGATCCTGCATACCAAATTAGGTACTAAATTCAAGTTTTGACATGGCAATTTCCCTTGTAATAACAGTATGAGGGAGTAAGTATTAATCCTTAATCAGACTATACAAATATACTGGCACCATTACTGGAGGCTTTCTGTGATAGGAAAAAAAATTCTTAAAATAGATCACAGTAGAGCATGGGACAGTTTGTGAAATATATCCAGTGGAAAAGTCTCTTGTTTAGACTTAGAAGAGAATGCAGTGTCTGTTTAATTCATCTCATCCTATAAAACCTCAGATAATTTCTCAGTCAAAACATTCAGTTCTTTCTTACATATCTGGCCATAATAAATCTATTCCTCTTCATCTCTGCCCAAATCAAGCTCTTTTCTGCAAGTTTATTTTAGGGAGTTCTTTCATGTTCTAAAAGTAAAACCCAGTTTATATAATATATATTATTGTAAAAATATATTAATTGATATGTTAAATGTATTTCAATCTATTATAAATCTATTATAATTCCATTTTTCTATTTAATACTTTTAATGGCAATAAGTACTAAAAAAAGGGAAGCTCAGTAGCATAGGACTTGGATTGCAAACACTGTCACTATCTGAGATTCACAAATGTTCATATAAATCAGACAACTTTTATCAATTCTATATAATGCATTTCTTCATATAAGTACCTGTGCTTGCTTTATAGGAAAAAGTATTTCTACATGGGTAATAACATACATTATTTGCCTACAGTTTATGGTTTTTCATCTTTCATTCTTCTTCTATTAAAACCCTAAACTGTTATCAAGTGAAAAACTAAATTAAATCTGTTTCAGGTGCAAATCAAGCACCAGCAGTACTGAAGACAGTAATTCAGAAAATGCTTCATGAATCCTTATAGTTGGTAACGAATCCATTTGCTGAAATACATAAACTACTTGGCAAATACTTGAAAAAAAACTGTATCCAGCTGGGATCAATCTGTGAGTAATACACACAAGGGAGAACACCAGGAACACGATCCAAAGCTGACTGGTCAGAGAGAGCCTTTTTTATGTCAACCTCAATGGGCTTTCGATTAAGCCCTAAAAACTGTAAATGAGAAACCCAGCAAGCTGTGCTCAAAGCTGAACGTTACAAAGAAATGCATGCTATGCCAAGAACAACAACACAGGAGCTTCAACTGGAAGTTTAATATATTGCAGATGAAAGAAATATGGATTCAAAAGGGCACTCTGAAAAAGTAATTACTAAAATACAATCAATCTTTTAAAATGCAAGCGCATTCTGGTGCTCAACAACCACCACACTCAGAAGGACATATATAACTTCAAATATCTAATTAATGTCTATGTATACAGTGGACGTTTTCAATGAAAAAAATAACTTTAGTCAGGCAAATCCTGTGATAAACACTAATAGCTTTCTGAAGCCGTGGGACAGAAAATAGACCAACATAAGTGATCTGGATGAAACGCTGAGCTCAGAAGTTCACACGTTTGATGTGATGGTGCAGCAAGGAGCTCTCTCGCTGTCCTCATTTGTTCTGATCAATGAATATGGATTAGCAATTAACCACAGCTACACTGAAGTTAAAATAACCACAGGAATAAATTTGATGCGGATTAGATGACGCTAACTTAACGACCAACTTGCAGAAGATGACCTCAAAACTACCGTCTGCTTTATGTACGATTGGAATTTGCTTGGAAATACTTGTTTTATTGTTGTATCCAATTATGTTAGATCTAGTGCTGCAGATCTAGTCCTGCTAGGAAGCAATGAATACTACAAACATGAAAATAAGGAGGAATCTCTATTTCATGTAGGTATGGATGTCCTACAGACAGAGCTATCAAAGGAACAACCTCTCCCTCTCCTCCCACCCCATTTTAATACTACTGCATTTTAATACTACTTTAATATTACTAAGAAAAGGAATCAACATCTGTTGTCACCAAGATCTTATAACCTACCCCAAAGCACAGAGAGCAGAGGAAGATGTACAACACACTCAGAATGATGGGGCTGCACCAAACATACTGGTTCCATATACCTGTGTCTGGATTCAAGATTTCCTTAGGGAAGATGCGGCCAGAAGAAATGGCAATTGAGAGAATGGATCGAAGGAGGTAGCGGTGAAGAGCCCTAAAGGGCAGGGAAGAAAGCTCAGCAAAAATAGCCAGATGGAGCAGAGAGGAAGAGCCTGCCTGAAACCACACTTAGCAGTCTGAGTACACGAGACTGCATTAACACAACGAGTAGAGGCGCTTAAATAAAAAAAAAAAAAAAAAAATAGCCAAAGTAGAAGCAGAACCCACAGAACACTTGTAGATTTCTTTATGAAATAACTACGTAACACAGCCCTGAAGGTTGTGCTTAGACTAAACAGAAAACTCAAAATTGCCTTGATGTAACCAGATCCCTCCGTTTTACACAAAGGCACTCGGCAGTGAATGCTGATGTGGCTGTGATATACAAGGGCTTTGCAATAACAGACTCTATAAAAAAGAGCCAAACCATTCCTTGTTGACCACTTTTACGAAAATTCAGTGTAGCTTGATGTGTATTTTTCAAGGGAAGATAAAGCGCTTACAGAAAAGCAGTCTGCCCTAAAGCGATGCCAAAAAGACTCTGGCCTTATTGTCTGGCTCACAGAATAAGGAAAGGTTGGTCTTTGATTTAAAGATTTAGACTGCGCTAACCAGTATTTTAAAATAATATTTTAGCTAACCCTTCCTGATTGTTCCCAGTTATTCCTCAGTATTTTTATCAGTAGGATGATAAGGATGCCAGATCATGCATCTGGGCATCCATGAAAGCAAACAAACAAGCCACAGCTGTTTCCTTTTCCTGAAGCTGTAATTCAAGTTTTACTTAACCCCAAGGAAGAACCAAAACAGTCTAAGAACAGTAAGAAAACCTTCTGAAAAATTAGAATTCAGGTATATTTTAGAGTTTTCTCAAACTCTGGCAGGTTGATTACATCTCTTCTCCCTGTTCATTACTCCTTCTTTTCAAGAGGAAAACCTTCTTTCACCAAAATCCAGGTTAGACAATTCCACCAATTTCTACACAGATGGCAAGAGAGAACTTGAACAATCAGTGGCTTAAGACTAATGTAAAAATCAAGTGGAAGAGAAAAAAAAATTCACATCCTATTCACATATTGTGTCACAGAACTCGTAGTCATGACATATTTCATTTTCTTCCAGTCTCAGAAGAACTACAGAAATATTGTTGGATGATACCTGAGCAAGAATATGCTAAATAGTTCTGAAAAAGGGAAAGACATTGAGTTATGATTTTCCTATGCTCTATTTTTTATAATGCAGCAAAGCCATCCACTGCAAATTTATTACTTGAGGAATTACATTTACTCCATGTTTGCACAAAAGCTGGTTACAATGAAATCTCCACCAGGCTGAAGTACAAGCATAATGTAAATAATAGGCCTGTACGATGCAGTAATAAAACTTTCATTTAGAAAAGTAAATAATGTAATTTTAGAACCTGTTCAACACTCGGCAGTGTATACATGCAACAAAGGTAAAGAGAAGTACAATTAGGATGAGTCATGCTTTGTGCCACTTTAATTGCGTGATTTTCTTGCTACTTGACTATCCCAGATTTAGCTAATTGAATTCTTTGTTAGCACAACCCAGGCTTGCAAAGAAAAGAACAATTTTTCAAGAGGCCTCTGAAACTCACTCTATCGTGGCTGAATGGGTTCAGCACCTCCTGGAAGGTGCTCAGCATCACCAGAAATGAGGCCTCTATCAGACAGTGCTTTCCCTTTAATCCCAGCATCTAATTCGGCTGGATTTTAAGGTTCAGTTAGGCAAAACTTCATAAAAAAGTGATGCTCCTGATGTATTCAGCACTTACTTCTTAAATCTCAGCTAAAGATGCCTAACAGATAGGAAAACATTAAATTAATTGCTATTGTAATAGCTATACTACTAGTATTATTCATAACAATTTGCATTCTGATTATTGTAAAGTCTGATGTGGAATATTTGTATGTAAAAGGATTTGAAGAACCTGAAGAAGATTATGTAATGGTTGTAAACTGGGAGTAGTTGATAGAAGGAAGTAAAAGTGAGATGGGAAATAGAGTGACCCCAGTGACTGCAATAAAACACAGGCTGCGGCTAAGGCAGCACACCGCCAGCATCTGGCTGAGCATTCATTGAATGAATCCTCTTTAAAAGAATTTATCACTCAAACCTGTTTTCAAATTGCCAGAGTGGGGATTATACAAATAAGATCATTAAAAAGAAGTGTTAAAAACTCAAGGCAAAAGGGCACTAAAAGTGCATGTACTAAATGTACTAGAGGAAAACATGCGAGATTGTTTTGCTTCATATTTTTCTTCTTCTTATAAAATGTTTTAGCATTACAATAATTCCAACATTTCCAGCAGCATAGCTTAATCTGGTTATAAAGCATTCATACCTTTCAGCACCCAACAGAGATAATATGTTGGTAATAAATATTAAATCCTTGACTTTTTCACTTATAGGCATGGAGTCCATGCACATTATCAGGATATACAGTGTAAAACAAATAGAGTAACGTCAAAACAAAAACAAACTAACAAAAACCACCATGCAAACGCAATGAATGTCATTCTGCCACAAAGCAGCATAATAACCAAGACCGAATCAACTTTTAGTGACAGAATAAGCTCTGAGAAAGACTTAGCAGTTGTGATTTATTTCTCTTTTTCACTATCTTCAAAAAATTCTCAGTGGTCAAAGAGATACAATAAAAACCACTACCCTCCATCTAAAGCCCAATACTCATTGTTTTAAAATACCACTGTGTAATATAAAGTAAAACGGGGCTGCTTTGTTTATGCTACGTGATATCATCTACACGGGCCACTGAATAAGTGGTTTTTATGGCCTGAAAGTAACACTGGCTCCATCCTTAAATCTCCTTCTTGATTAAAGCTAGATACTCTACTACAAATACAAGTATTTTTTTTTTCATTTTTTTGTTCGTAGGAAATATTTTATTACACATTGCAAATCACAGCTAGAATTCCACCTTTGCATGGTTCTTGGCATGGATAAAGGAATCCTGAAACATTACCAGTAAAAATCCAGTGAATACTAATGGCACCGAGTTCTGAAATTTATAGAACCTTTGGCTTAGCTGGTGGTTGCTTGAAGCAATAATTAACTGAGAAAGAAAATTTGGTAATCGCTGTGTGTCACATGTGATGCAGATGCTGTGGGATAAGAAAATTGGAAAATAAATCCTCTCCATGAAATGTGATTTACTAGCTGACAAAAGGATGTAAAACCTCATAGTCCAAGGCCAGGAGGGATAAAACTACTTGGGCAGTCTTCTCCCTCCTGAGGTAATAACATGACGACTTCTTGTGCCAAGGAAGGGATCCCAGGTAGCCAACCCGTGCCATCCTCCCAGGCAAAGTGCCTGCTGCTTGGCTGCCTCTGCCCTTTCAGGGCAAATGAACTGCAGCTCCCATTCCCAACCTCTATAGAGAAGAGAAATTTCCAGCCTTTTTGTTTTATTCATTTGTTAATACTGGAGAAACAACTTAAACCGCTATTTCTACTGGCAATGTCCTATTTAGAGTAGCAAGAGCAAATTTATTTTCTGCATAAGGTAGGTGTTATTCTGAAATCTTAAATGCTGTTTAAAATGCTATAAGGATAATGCTTTGGAAGTTCTAGATAGTTTTTAGGCTTTTTTTTTTTTTTTTTTTTTTTGTAAATTTTATTGAAATATTTTGTTCCTTTACCTACATACTATCTACACTACATAGGTAATCATATCTTAACCAATACATTGTGGCATTTAGTATATGTAAAGAAAAGTAGAAGATTTGTCCATCTGTAAAGTATTTGCCTTGATATGAAAACTCTTGTCTTCTAATTATACAAAAATAATTTATACAAAAATAAAGCAAATAAGTTAGCAATCTTATTACTAACATCGGTAGGGTCATTTGCTTAATTTTAAAAGTTCCCTATTGAAAGTATAATTCTGTCAGATATACACATAACAGGAAGGGGAGACATCTTTTCTGAGACCTCCCAACAAACATCTTCAAAACCAACCTCAGATACCAGTTTAGGAAATAAAATATGTTACATTATGTTATGTGATGCCTTTAAATAGGGAAAGAAAAAGAAAAAAAAAAACAAAAATGGACATTTTGATGCTGCTGCAATCATCATAAAAAGTGAATATACCCAAATGATAAACACCTCTGCTTTCTCTTTACTGTCCTTTTTCTTCTATGATACTGTATTTAGACAGCTTTACAGAACCGTGTCAGGAAAACACAAAAATATTTCCTAACACTTTATTTCTCTAGTTATTGTGCATCTTATTTTGTAAGCTTTCTTATTCCTCACAATGAAATTTTACTTTCTAAATTATCATTTGCTCTTTCCACATAAAAATTACTCCTAGAACAAAATCCACATAAAAGCGAAGCCACAAGTTCTGATCAGCTCTCTAATCCGTAGTTCTAGCCAGTGATTGCAAGACTATTTGCTCATTTAGCTCACTGATCCCTTCCTCTTGTTTTATACTCTGAATGCATAGCATTATTTATTATGCAAATAATAAAAACCTAATAAAAAACTGACCTAATCAAGCACTGAGTTTGAGAAATTTGCACTGATAGTGTCTGAAATTGCAGGTACTCAATGCTTTCTATATACAGGTATGTTAAAGGAGAACAGCATTCGTTTTGAAAGAAAAAAATATCAACTTCCCTCCCCACACACTTTGGTATATATTTTTGCATCCCTCACCTGCTTTACTACTTGCATTCAGTAAGTTTTGTATATCATTCAAATGGCATTGTTCAGCTAAAGATGTTTTCTTTGCATAGCCCTTATGTTTTCATATAAAGTCAGCTCACAATTTGACGCCCAAAGCATTTAAAAGATGTTTCTTTTACAAGGAGGGCAGTTATGCCATTCTATGCCATTCTTTCCTAGTCTAAGTCTTGCCTGGCAACAGCAGGTACACTTTCAGGAAAACAGCTGAAAACCAAGTGCATTCCTTCCAAAATATTTTCTCTGCCTCTTGAAAATGTGGTAATACTTATCAAAATGCTCCTACAGACACTTCTGATTATATATGTGTATATATACACACACATATATACATGTGTACATACATAGGTGTGTGTATACGAACACAAATCCCTTGTCATTTTACTAATTAAACCGTGGCTGGAGAAGCGACCAAAAGGAGTCCCCAAAAATGTGTGTGTTTGGGGGGGAAATAGCATCCTGCTGCTCTCCGCAGCTGCTACCCTGATTATCATCAAATTGGCTGTGCTGTAAGTGTGCCCAACACTTCTTGTCTGAGGATGGTGCGGAGAGGCACTAAAGAAACATTACTCTTATTATGGGAAAGATATAATAACAGGGGAAAGTGTCAGCTGTGAAATGTACACACTCAGATTACTCTATAGTGATAACAGTTCTTCAGATAAAAGTGAAGAACTATCAAATAATTTTAATTATCCAATCAGGTTTCTTGTTTCCTATTTAGCATAATTCTGCATATATTATGTTTTCATTTTAAACTTGCCAGGTCCTAGCCTTCTTGTGCTGCGTTTGAAAAAGTTACTTACTATCCAGCTTCTTTTGATTATTAGTCTGTCTCAAACTCAATAGATACTAATATCAGAAGCTTCAATAACACTTGAATGCTTTTAATAATCTATATGCTATGATACATATAAATCAGTTTTACTGATAAATACCTTAGACTATTTCATTACATTAGTAATACTTTTAGGTTATTATTTCATTACTACTCAGGAGGAAACCTCCCCAGCTCCCAGCTGTGAGGGACACCCTCACAACATCCTCCTAGAAAAGCTCTGGGGGTGTGGGATGGATGAGTGGACGGTGAGGTGGATTGCCAACTG